>CAUVYP010000165.1:457500-460000 GCA_963556195.1 Sepiola atlantica
AAGAATATCTACGAAGAACAAGGAAACTCTTAGAAACTAAACTATATAGCAGAAACCTAGTAAAAGGGATAAACACATGGGCTGTATCACTAATAAGATACTCTGGACCATTCATAGGCTGGACCAAAGAAGAACTCAGGCACCTTGACCAAAGAACAAGAAAACTAATGACTATGCACAATGCTTTGCACCCAAAAGACGACACGGACAGACTCTACGTGAAAAGAAATGAAGGAGGTAGAGGACTGGTAAGTATAGAAAAAAGAGCTGGAGAAATATGTAACCCAGAACACGGAAAGACTGATCACCACAGCAAGAGACACCAGCCCAACAAACAACCCCGGAAGTACTGAACCCAGAAACAAAAAGACAAGAAAGGAAAAGTGGGAAGAAAAACAACTACATGGACGCTTCATAAGACTCACAAGCGATGAAGCCAATGAAAACAGCTGGGCATGGCTAAGAAAAGGACACTTGAACAGAGAAACGGAATCTCTGCTGACGGCCGCACAGAACAACGGGATTAGGACAAACTTTATTAAAGCAAAGATAGATAAAACCCAGGAAAACAGCAAATGCCGACTGTGTGGACAAAGAGACGAAACGATAAATCATATAATAAGTGAATGCAGCAAGCTAGCACAAAGGGAATACAAGAACAGACATGATAGCATGGGGAAAGAAGTACACCGGGAAATGTGCAAACAACTGAATTTCGAATATGCAAAAAAACGGTACAAACACAAACCAGGAACTGTACTAGAAAACGAAAAACACAAAATCATATGGGATATGAATGTACAAACAGACAAACCCATAACAGCAAGGAGACCGGATATGATAATAATCAACAAGAAAGAAAAAACCTGCAAAATCATAGACTTTGCCGTTCCAGCAGACCACAGAGTGAAGACCAAAGAGACGGAAAAAAGAAGCAAATATACTGAACTTGCCAGAGAATTGAAAGGAATATGGAACATGAAGAAAGTCAGTATAACACCAATAATCATAGGAGCACTAGGAACAGTCCCCAAAAACATAGAGAAAAGACTAGGAGAAATAGGAATCAAAGGGATAACTGAGACCATACAAAGGACAGTAATGATCAAAACAGCTACAATCCTGAGAAATGTCCTCGAATGCGGAAACCAACCCACATAAGCAACGAATTAGAACAAACACATGGAAGCACAAGACAACAGAACCGGGGTAAATACAACCGCACGAGAGAGGCGCAAGCATAGGCTGACGCCACGAAAATTATGGACAGAGGGTCGAGGAGG
Source organism: Sepiola atlantica (assembly GCA_963556195.1). Taxonomy (NCBI): domain Eukaryota; kingdom Metazoa; phylum Mollusca; class Cephalopoda; order Sepiida; family Sepiolidae; genus Sepiola; species Sepiola atlantica. The sequence continues at coordinate 458,784 of CAUVYP010000165.1, forward strand.
GAAAGCGCAAACCAGACCTCCACTGGAAGAGCGCGGACAGCTCTGGGACCTTGGGGAGGCTTGTTGCCACTCGGGCCCCAGAGGGGACCAATCAGCGGGAAATCGTTGGTAGGTGGCTGTTGCGATTACCGCAAGGTCATCAGCGGTGATGAACGAAAAGAGGTGGAGCATACTGGAGGCCTGAGGAGACTTGTTGTCACTCAGACTGCAGGGAATACCACAGGTTGTCGGCAGTGGGTGACCATTGACGATGACCAGTGTGATAACTCCTAGTGAGTAAATAATAATAATAATAACAAATAATGATAATAAATAATAATAATAATAATAATAATAATAATAATAATAATAATAATGATGATAATTATAATAATAACATTAATGATAATAATAATAATACTAATAATACTAAATAAAAATAAATAATAAATAATAATGATAATAATAATAATAATGATAATAATATAATGATAATAATAATAATAATGATGATGATAATAATAATATAATAATTAATAACAATAACATTAATACTATTAATAATAATAATTATGATTATAATATAAATTATAATAATAATATTAATAACAATAATAATATTTATAATAATAATAAGAAATAATAATGATGATGATAATAATTAAAATAATATCAACAATAATAATCATATTAATGATAATAATAATAATGATACTAATAATAATAATAAATAAGAATAATAGTAATAATATTAATGATAATAGTAATAAGATTAATAATAATGAGAAGAAATTTAATAATAATGTTTATAATATTAATAATATTGATAATAATATTAATAATAACAATAATAATAATAATAATAATAATAATAATAATAAATAATACAATTATTAATAATTTTAATGATACTGATGATATTAATAATATAATATAATTATAATAATATTGATAGTATTAATGATAATAATAATTATCATAATATTAATTATGATAATATTATTAATAATAATAATAATAAAATTATTAATAATAATAATAAATAATAATGATGATGTTAATAATAATAATAATAATAATAATAATAATAATAATAATAATAATAATAATAATAATAATAATAATAATAATAATAATAATTGTAACTAGCGGAACCCGTGTAAATTACACGAAATGATGTTTTACATACGGGTCCTAATGTAACAAAGCACCCTCTATTTGTTAGTAAGTTACGGTTG
>CAUVYP010000165.1:462500-472500 GCA_963556195.1 Sepiola atlantica
AGTATAACACCAATAATAATAGGAGCGCTAAAACATGGAGAAAAGACTAGGAGAAATTGGAATCAAAGGGATAACTGAGACCATACAAAGGACAGTAATGATCAAAACAGCTACAATCCTGAGAAATGTCCTCGAATGCGGAAGCCAACCCACATAAGCAACGAATGGAGAACAAGACAACAGAACCGGGGAAAATACAACCGCACGAATGAGGCGCAAGCATAGGCTGACGCCACAAAAATTATGGACAGAGGGTCGAGGAGGGAAAGCGCAAACCAGACCTCCACTGGAAGAGCGCGGACAGCTCTGGGACCTTGGGAAGGCTTGTTGCCACTCGGGCCCCAGAGGGGACCGATGGCCCTTATCAGCAGGAAATCGTTGGTAGGTGGCTGTTGCGATTACCGCAAGGTCATCAGCAGTGATGAACGAAAAGAGGTGGAGCATACTGGAGGCCTGAGGAGACTTGTTGTCACTCGGACTCCAAGGAATACCACAGGTTGTCGGCAGTGGGCGACCACGTACGATGACCAGTGTGGTAACTCCTAGTGAGTAAATAATAATAATAATATTAACAACATTAATAATAATAATAATAATATTAACAACATTAATAATAATATTAATAATAATTATAATAATATTAACAATAATAATAATAATATTAATAATAATAATGATATTAATAAAAATAATAATAATAATAATAATAATAATAATAATAATATTAAAAATAATCATAATAATATTATCATCATTAGTAATCATAATAATAATAATATTAAATATTATTAATAACAATAATAATATTTATCATAATAATAATAATAATAATAATATTAATAATAATAATATTAATATTAATAATGATAATATAATTATAATAATAAAATTATTAATAATAATAAATCACAATAATGATGATAATAATGAAAATAATATAAATAATAATATTAATAATGATGTTAATAATAATAATAACAATAAAAAATGATAATACAAATAATAATATAATTAATAATAATGAAAATAATAATAATAATTTTAATAATAATAAAAATAATAATAATAATAATAATAATAATAATAATAAAAATGATAATAATAATAATAATAATAATAATAATAATAATAAAAATAATTGTAATAATAATAATAATAATAATAATAATAATGATAATAATATTAATAATAATAGTAATAGTAATATTAATAATAATGATAATATAATAAATAATAATAATAATATTAATAAAAATTATAATATTAATAATAATTATAATAATATCAACAAAAATAATAATAATATTAATAATAATAATTATAAGATGAAATGAATAGGAATTTTAATAATAATAATAATAAATAATAATAATAATATAAATAATAAAACAATATAATTAATAATCATAATAATAATAATATTTATGATAATAATAATATAATTATCATTAATAATCATAATAATAATAATATTATTATTAATCATAATAATAATACTCACAATAATAATAATAATAATAATAATAATAATTAATAATAATGAAAATAATTATTATAATAGTGATTATAATAATATAAATCATAATAATAATAATAATAATAATAATAATAATCATCACATTAATAATAATGAAAGTTATAATATTAATAATAATAATAATAATAATAATAATAATAATAATAATAATAATAATAATAATAATAATAATAACAACAGTCGACCAATGATGTCGCTTGCACGGCCACTGATAAGGCTGAACTACTTGCCCAGCGCTTCGCTTCTAACTCTACTTTGGACTCAGATAACCACCCCCTCCCCGAATTCCCATTGCTGACCGAAGCCACACTTGATAACCTCGTCATCACCCCATCTCAGGTTAGAGACATCATAAAAAAACTTGGCACCTCCAAAGCTTGTGGGCCTGATCTTATACCCACAATAGTAATAAATAAATGCTCTGCTGAACTGGCCCCTGTCCTCTCCAAACTCTACAATAAGTGTCTAGCTGAATCTTGCTTCCCCGATAGCTGGAAAATTGCCTCTGTGGTACCAGTCTACAAGAATTCTGGAAATAGAACCGATCCCCAGAACTATCGCCCAATCAGTCTGCTGCCGATCTTTGCTAAAATCTTTGAATCCTTAATCAATCTAGCAATAGTACGACACTTAGTTAATGCTAAACTTCTTTCTGACCGCTAGTATGGATTTAGACAATCACGATCTACTGCAGACATCCTAACGGACATCTCTGAACGCATGTATCATACACTCGACAAGGCAGGTGAAGCTAGGGCAGTAGCGCTTGATATATCCAAGGCCTTTGACAAGGTATGGCATAAAGGGCTCCTCCTGAAAATACGATCATACGGTATTACTGGGCAATTACTTAATATAATTAGATCCTTCCTAGCCAAAAGAAAAATCCAGGTTGTCCTCGATGGCCGTTCATCTAAGCAACATGACATAAATGCTGGTGTACCCCAGGGCTCTATCCTTGGACCCTTGTTGTTCCTGATCTATATAAACGATCTCCCTGATGGCATAGAGTCTGAGATTGGTTTATTTGCTGATGACACCACCCTTTACTCTCGCCATGTTGGTAAAACCGACGCAATTATATCCGATGCAATGGCTGAATCTTTAGAAAATGACCTCCAGGCTGTAGTGGATTGGGGTCATAAATGGTTGGTAACTTTTAATGCCGCAAAGACAAAACTCCTTTCTTTCAATAACTACAAGGAACCTTTTCAACCACCGATTGTCATGGCAAATAACACCCTACCTGAGAGTTCATAATTACAAACTCCTCGGCCTAACCTTAACAGGTAACATGAATTGGAACAAATACATTTAAGACATTGCCAAGGCTGCCGCAAAGAAGGTTGGCTCCCTCTACCGTGCTAGTAAACTCCTCACACCTGACATTATCCTGTATCTCTACAAAGCCACCATCCGCCCATGCATGGAGTATTGTTGTCACATCTGGGCTGGTGCATCAGCTACTAGTCTCTCCCTCCTTGACAAGGTCCAAAAAAGAATCGCCAACCTAATAGGTCCCTCACTGTCAGCCAAGCTCCAGCCTCTGTCCCATCGCCGCAATGTAGCATCCTTGTGCTTGTTTTACAAATACTTCAATGGATTATGCTCCGATGAATTGGCTACTCTGGTGCCCCCTCGACGTAAATTCACTAGACTAACTCGACAATCAACTAAATCTCATTCATTCACTGTAGAGGTCCCCAGATGTCGGAGAGCCTTCTACTCAAATAGCTTCTTTCCTCGTACTGCTGGCCTCTGTAACTCCCTCCCTGCCCCCTGTTTCCCCAACAGTACAGACATGCAGAAGTTTAAAACTAATGTAAACAGAAACCTCGATGCGCTGATCCCAATCTAGGTTGACCACCCCCTACCTTCTCCCATTTTCTTTTTCCCATTAGCCCCTTACGCCTACAATGGCGGCCTGCCTTGTTTGGGGTGAACTACGTTAAAAAAAAATATATATATATATAAAATATATATCAGCTATAAAAATACAAAAATATAAAAACATAGAAATATGAAAATATAAAATATAAAATATATATCAGCTATAAAAATATAAAATATATAAATATATATATACATGCGCACATACACACACATATACAGATACATATATACATTTATATACATGTATATACATATATACATAAACATACATGCATACATACAAACACATACATATATACATATGTATATATATACATACAAATACATATATATACAAACATATACATATATGCATACATATACACACACATGCACGTACACATGCATATATATATACGCATACACACATATACATGTACACATGTATCATAATGAATATCTTAATACTACTAATTATAATTGTATTAAATCATGTTTAAATAAAGAGATACATAGACAAAGAATCATGAAGGGAATTAAAAGATAAAGGATAACGTATAAGAACAATCTAGGCAAACTCAACTTAGTATATCCACTACTACTGATCTTAATGGATCTCGGATTATGAGTAGTAGGTTATTTTAAATTTACATTTATGCCTGCACTTCGCCATTAGTTCATCTCTTCTGTTTAGAAGATTACCGTGTTCGTATTTCAGGATTCTTACTTTTTTCATCCAAACACAAATTGCACCTTTGCCTAAATCCATTCGGAATGTTAGAATGACATAAGATTGACCAAGAAATCACCGGTGTTCGGTTTTCATTTTTCAGTAGCCACCATTGTTTCGCTAACTCCGTTTTGTTCTAAAGTTCTGGATTTACGAATGAGTGTTTGTGGTCATAAAAACGCTGTTACCAGTTTCCCGTAGAAATGCCGAGGTAGACTTTCTTGTTCCTGTTGTTATCTTCTAAACATATCGTGGCTTTATAAATTACGCACTCTACTTTGCAATTACCGTCTAGTGGGCATTCATTTTTCACCTGACAATTACACTTATTTACTTTTGCAGTAATGTGATTAGAATTATTTAATATTTTCTGATTATGTGTACTAATTATCCTATCCTTGTTCTTGGTACAAGAGTAACTAATTTTAATTTTTTTCTATTGAATATCTTACTTACTCGATTGTTCGCGTTAAAATGTTTGTCTATTAGGTTCAAGAACGCTTTACCGATTTTGAAGTTGGATAGTTGACATTATGATGGGGTGAACCATATTATTTTCCGGCCTCTATTCCTGGATTTATTATTATTTTTCTTCCCGGTATATTCGAGTTTTTCAGTGTAGCCACTACTATCTAGTGCTCTATTATATAAGTGTTTATTCGCTTCAAAGATTTCCTTATTTGCCAAGAGTTTATTAACTCTAGTGGTTATCGGTTTAGGTATTTGTTTAATTATACACTTCACGTGATTGGATCTAATGTTAATGTAAGATGGTGTGTGGTTGTCTTTATTAAAGGGGTTTGTAAACCCCCTCTTTCAAGTTCAGGGCAATATCTAGATAATTTACTTCCTTACAGTTTGGGGTTATACCTATTTTCAGTCATAAATATTTGAAAGCTCTTATTAATTTTTTGTGTATTTTTGATAACAGGTGGGCGTTAGTATTAGGGATAACAATTATTCCATCATCCCTATATAACCGCACTAAGTTAGGCTCTACAATTCTACTAAGAGTTTAAATTATACAAATACCGACCAAATCGGCCATCGGGACATCAAAGTTGCTATTGTTCTGTTTAATCATTTTTTTCTGATTATTCACAAGGATGGATTTATGACAAGCAACATCATATATATATATATATATATATATATATATATATATATATATATATATATATATATATATATATATATATATATATATACATATGTCTTGGAATTTATCAACGATTGTATGGAAAAAGAAAAAAGAAAACATCGTTTAGTCCCAAGTCCATTCGTTGGAAAATATTTTGCTTGTAAGTCAATTTACTATTTACAGTCACTATATTAGTTTGATTCCAAGAATTTACGCTAGTCTTAACATTACTTAAGGGATAATCAGTTGTTTACCATGAAAAAACTGTTTCGGGAATTTAAGAACAAAACAGTATTTTATCTCATGGCTTCCCAGCAGAGTTGATCAGACAAGAACAAAAACGTTCCGTATATTAGATCTAAGTTTTGTTCCAGATTAATGTTTTGCTAACTTGTTTGTTATTAAAGAATGCCCTCCTTACTTGTGCTGTTCGTCTCTGTCTAAGAAAATCTATTTGTTATTTACAAAGATTGTCTGTATTTTATAGTGTTCGGACGAATCCATTACACTACTGATTTGGTTATTTATAGTTTTATGTATTTATATTAACATTTATTTTTAATTTAGTTTGAAAATATTTAAAAATTAAATATATGTATATACATATACATATATATACATGTATTTATATATATATTATATGTGTTATATATACATATACGTTAATAGATTTTCTACTGAATGTTCTAGATAGTTTTGGATTTGCTCTATCAATCTACTTTGATTAATTTGATATGACTTAATGGCGTCAGGTGCGAGTAATTGTCTTTTTTGATTGTCTAAATATTTTATTTTGATCGCCACATTATTTAATCATTATAATTATTAAGACAGAAATTGGGGATATGAAATCTATTATTTTTTAGGTTATATATATATATATATATATATATATATATATATATATATATATATATATATATATTACCTTAAAATAATAATTTTGTATATATATATATATATACATCTTTTATACATATACACATATATATTTGGAGAGTTTTTATTACTTACTTGACCAAATCCTTGAGTTTCTTCGGTCTCTCTGTATAAGGGTTTGTCAGGATACTTCCTCCCACAAGTAAACCCTGACCAAATATTAAAAATAACATAGTATTCGAAGCCCAAATAAGATCCACTCGACACGGCAATACACTTGCTCATACGAGGACTGGTGCACCTTCTTCAAGTAATGTTACCTCAAATAAAAGCACTTAGCTGGATACTCCACCAGACTAGATGAATTCTTGTCCTGGAATCCGGTGTAGACCAAGAGACCACAACAAAGATATACTATAACATAGTAAAATGGTCAGTTGGGGAGAGGAAAATTAATGTTCTAAACTTCTTTACTAACTCTACGTTTGACAGGTAAAGGAGAACTTTAATGAAATATTTGAATATCTATGTATCTCATATAGTGATTAAGTGTTAGCCCCAGGAAAGGGCCCCTTAATTTATGAGAACTTCGACTGAAGTAAAATAAAACAATATATATATAAATTATATATATATATATATATATATATATATAATATTTATAAATAAATATTAAATTATTAATACCTACAGACGTTAGCGTTTCAAGCTTATTGCTCTCATCAGTGCAGGAAAGTAACAATTTCAGACGGTCGGGAGGCGCGAACCCGATTCACAGAGTCAGCCTAAAATCTGCAAGCAGTCGCCATATCCACTTGGCCAACGGAAACTGTCACGTAATTAAGGGAAATTAAGATCTATATGTACCTAGAAGCGGGCACAGATAGAAGACTAGTCGAGAGTGTTCAACGAACGTATTCGGAACTTTGCATTAGAGCTTTTCGAGAGTGCTCAACTGTAATTTCTTAAAGGGGCTTAGTATAATATTTATAAATAAATATTAAATTATTAATATTCTTCGAGTTTTCGAAAACCAATAAAAAAACTAAAGTTTAAAAATATAAAAATCAAAGATAGATAGATAGAGAGAGAGATAGAGAGAGAGAGAGAGAGAGAGAGGGGGAGGGAGAGAGGGAGGGAGAGAGAGAAAGAGATTTAAATTCTAATTCAAAATTTTTTCAATATTCTATTTAAAAAAGTAAAGTCAACATATGTTGGCACAAAAAGTCTTCCTCAAGGACCCGTCACCCCCCCAAAATGATGGGCAAATTAAAATATCCCTCCGCTCGCGGCAAAAAAAAGTAACCCTAATCACCCTCCCTCAAATGAAAATTGAAAGGCGAAGTAAAATATCCCCCTGGCGCCCAAATACCCAACCCCTTCGGCAAGAAGAAAGTGACAAAGTTTTTTTTAAAAATGCGCTAAAAAAACGAATTGGAAATTAGAAACAGACGACGATGACAAAAAAGTCGGCAGCTATCTTCCCTGAAATAATTCACCAGCTCTTAAAAGGAATGAAATTTCGACATGTAATAAAAAGCGTTTAAAATATAATTTAAAGCACAAACAAATGATTTGGCTATTATAACATTTATTTCTTGTATATTCGTTTTTTTTACCTCGTTTCGTTGTGTAAGCTGTCGTTTAAAATGCCCAGCATTTGATTTTAGAATGCGTCCATTTATATATTGTTGAAGTAGCATTTGATTTGGAGATGCGTCCATTTATATATTGTTGAAGTAGCATTTGATTTGGAGATGCGTCCACTTATATATTGTTGAAGTAGTATTTGATTTGGAGATGCGTCCACTTATATATTGTTGAAGTAGTATTTGATTTGGAGATGCGTCCACTTATATATTGTTGAAGTAGTATTTGATTTGGAGACAATGGATCAGCGTTCTCGACGCGTCCCCCGTCAGTACCCAGGCTTGCCTGGGGAAACAAATGATCCAACCAGCAGACTAAATTCTAAGAGACGATGCCAGAGAGCCAAGTCGAAGAATCCTAGTCACAGTCCAAATGCCAAAAGCAGACAGCCTCAAGGGCACCTAGCGGTAGGGCCTGCTCTTCGCATACTACAACTAAATGATGAAGGCCTTTCTGCTGCCAAGCGAAGCCTCATCGAAGTCCTCGTCTCCCAACATTCTATTGATGTCATCTGCCTCCAAGAGACCCACATTGGCATAGAGGTTGCAGGGCGCTACACCTTCAATGGCTTTGGCCTCTTGTGCTACATACCCCATACCAAACATGGACTTGCCACCTATGTGCGGTCAGACATAGCTGGAGCAAACCACCTGACAACAACACAATACTCAAACGCCATAACCATTGGCGGCTTCCATATTACCAATGTGTACAAGCCTCCGAGTGCCGACTGGGACATGCAGGTTCGACCCACCCTCCCCCACCCTGCAATCTATGTGGGGGACTTTAACAGTCACCACCCTGACTGGGGATACTCAGCAGCGGACAGTGACGGTGAGGTACTGTCAGACTGGGCATCTAGAAATGACCTTGTTCTGATACACGACCCTAAACAAAGAGTATTTGATTTAGAGATGCGTCCACTTATATATTGTTGAAGTAGTATTTGATTTGGAGATGCGTCCACTTATATATTGTTGAAGTAGTATTTGATTTGGAGATGCGTCCACTTATATATTGTTGAAGTAGTATTTGATTTGGAGATGCGTCCACTTATATATTGTTGAAGTAGTATTTGATTTGGAGATGCGTCCACTTATATATTGTTGAAGTAGTATTTGATTTGGAGATGCGTCCACTTATATATTGTTGAAGTAGTATTTGATTTGGAGATGCGTCCACTTATATATTGTTGAAGTAGTATTTGATTTGGAGATGCGTCCACTTATATATTGTTAAAGTAGTATTTGATTTGGAGATACGTCCACTTATATATTGTTGAAGTAGTATTTGATTTGGAGATGCGTCCACTTATATATTGTTGAAGTAGTATTTGATTTGGAGATGCGTCCACTTATATATTGTTGAAGTAGTATTTGATTTGGAGATGCGTCCACTTATATATTGTTGAAGTAGTATTTGATTTGGAGATGCGTCCACTTATATATTGTTAAAGTAGTATTTGATTTGGAGATGCGTCCACTTATATATTGTTGAAGTAGTATTTGATTTGGAGATGCGTCCACTTATATATTGTTGAAGTAGTATTTGATTTGGAGATGCGTCCACTTATATATTGTTGAAGTAGTATTTGATTTGGAGATGCGTCCACTTATATATTGTTGAAGTAGTATTTGATTTGGAGATGCGTCCACTTATATATTGTTGAAGTAGTATTTGATTTGGAGATGCGTCCACTTATATATTGTTAAAGTAGTATTTGATTTGGAGATACGTCCACTTATATATTGTTGAAGTAGTATTTGATTTGGAGATGCGTCCACTTATATAATGTTGAAGTAGTATTTGATTTAGAGATGCGTCCACTTATATATTGTTGAAGTAGTATTTGATTTGGAGATACGTCCACTTATATATTGTTGAAGTAGTATTTGATTTGGAGATGCGTCCACTTATATATTGTTGAAGTAGTATTTGATTTGGAGATGCGTCCACTTATATATTGTTGAAGTAGTATTTGATTTGGAGATGCGTCCACTTATATATTGTTAAAGTAGTATTTGATTTGGAGATGCGTCCACTTATATATTGTTGAAGTAGTATTTGATTTGGAGATGCGTCCACTTATATATTGTTGAAGTAGTATTTGATTTGAAGATGCGTCCACTTATATATTGTTAAAGTAGTATTTGATTTGGAGATACGTCCACTTATATATTGTTGAAGTAGT
>CAUVYP010000165.1:477500-725000 GCA_963556195.1 Sepiola atlantica
GGTGTGTTCAGTTTTCTATGTATTCGACATGATTTAACAAAACAAAACTCTTAGTGGGGGGGAGGGGCGACATTAGAGGGTTTTTTCCACCGACTTTTTATCTACTAGCGAGTCGGTTCTTATCAAGTTCCAAAAGGCCACTCAAGGACAAGGGTTAATGAGTGTGGCGGGAGGTTTGGTAACGATGGTTGACACTGGGCAGAGTTTGATTATTTAGAAAGACGGCTCAACAAGAATTTATTAATATTGGACTTGAAAACGATTATGTTGTAGTCAACTATGAAGCAGTCCCGTGGTATGGTGTTCCGTAGACGAGTTATTCTGGGAAAGAAACTGTTCTCTTGGAAGTTTCGTTTTGTTTTGGCTACACTACGGAAAAAATGAAAAGTATTTTCAATGGTTGTAGTTAGACGGCTTCTTGGTGTGAATGTTTTACAGGGTTGAGCATAGATTGGAACTCTATTGAGCACCTACGATGAAAATACCGATAGAGCAGAGAAAGACTAGCAATATCTGTTTAGAAAACATTTCCCGCTAGATTTCAGAGTCGGTATTGTCCTCTGTCAATGCAGAAAATGGTTGTGTGTGCGTCACCTCCCCAGATGTGGCAAAAATACTCCATCTTGAGACGCATTTGACTCTTATACAAGTAGAGAATTGCGTCAGAGGTGAGATACTTTCTGGAGCGATAGAATGATCCAACATTCCGGCGACCTTGGCAACGGATTTGAGGGAAGTCTGCCATTTCAGGTCTGGAGTAAAAGTCGTTCCTAGAAGCTTATATTGTGAAAATCGAATTGCGTCAGTCTAGAAGGATTTCTCCTTCACTGACCGAGGACAGATAAGATAAAGTAGTCAGAAAATCAAAAATCAAACGGAATTAATTCCGTTTTATTTTTGATTGTTTGAAAATACTTTTTTTAAATAGTTTATTTTAAAAATATTTTTTAAGACTTTATTTTTTAAATAGTCTGATATTTTTTTTTCTGAATAGAAATGTAACAACATTAAAATATATTAAACATCTTAGTAATAAATCTAGCTTTTTAGGGCAGTAACCAAATGTTTTTCGCTCTGCGTTTTGCTTATATTAGAGAGAGATAGGGAGGGAAATAGACGTGACCCCTAACCATCACCGCCCTCCACTTATATTAGAGAGAGATAGGGAGGGAGACATATAAGCACGCACGCATATGAGCTTAGAGAGAGATCACCACGCACACACACATATATCAGCATGCACACACATATTTCCCCCCTCTCTCTCTCCTCCTCCTCCCTCTCTACATGAGGAGAAATAAAAGAGAGATAGGGAGGGAGACATATAAGCACTCACGCACGCACACATAATGAGTTTACAGAGAGAGATCTCCGCCCACGCATACATAACAGCACGCATACACATATCCCCTCGCTTACTCCCTCTCTCTTCACCTCCCTCTCTCTCCCCCACACTCTCTACATGAGAAGAAATAACAATAATACTTTTCAAATAGTTTATATTAAAAATATTTTTAATAGTTTTTTTTAAAAGTCTAATAGGTTTTATGAATAGAAATCTATCAAAACGTAGTAATAACTAGTTTTTAGGGCAGTTAACCAAATGTTTTTTTTGTTTTTTGGATGCGAAATAGACGTAACCCCTAACCATCACCGCCCTCCACTTATATTAGAGAGAGATAGGGAGGGAGACATATAAGCACGCACGCATATGAGCTTAGAGAGAGATCACCGCGCGCGCACACATATATCAGCACGCATACACAAATCCCCCCCCCCTCGCTCTCCTCCTCCTCTCCCCCTCTTTCCCTCTCTCTCTCTACATGAGGAGAAATAAAAGAAAGAGAAACCACTTAGAGAGATAGGGAGGGAGATATATCAGCACGCACGCATATCAGCTTAGAGAGAGATCACCGCACACACACATACACACATATCAGCACGCATACACATATTTCCTCGCGCTCTCTTTCTCTTCCTCCCACTCGCCCTACTCCTCCTCCTCTCTCTCTACATGAGAAGAGATAAAAATAGAAGTTACGTAACACGAGCGAGAAACATCCAATCAAATTGCTTGAAATGATCACGTGTGTCTTTGCCAATGCCACGCCCACCATCGCTGCGCCCACTCACCTCGCCATAACAATCGAGTCAACAGTGAATATCGTCCTTCTTGAATCTTCTCCAAAAATCGACGAAAATCTTAACCTGTAAGTAATGTGATTTCAAAATATTATATTATATATAAAGAAAACAAAATATACTTTAATAGAATGGTGCTGGTGTATTTGAGCGGTACCAACTTTCGTTAGACAAAAAAATAGATTGAAACTTTTAGATAGACGATCATGCGCTGTTTTTTTGTCTCATTTTAATGAATTCCTTTTTTTTTTTTACTTCTACAATTTGTTTTCACATAAAAAATCAGACATAACTCCCCCCCCCCCCTTTTTGCCTCTTCTGATATTATTGTAGAATAAAACCACTGATATAAAAAAAGATTCTACTTTTATAAGGCGGTTACGTGTCAGAACCCTGAAAAAAAACCCACTCTTAATTTCAAGTCGGGGATCAGTTTCTTACATAAATTAAACGTAAAATAATCCCCCATTTCCTGGCCATTCTACGATTTTAGGGCAGTTAAATTTATATAAAAAAATAATCCCCCACTCTAAATTCTAAAATTAGTTTTTCGATTTTTATTTTTAACCAATTTTGTTCATTTTAAGGGGGGCTACGTTTTTTAGCGATTACGTGTGATTTTACGATATTGCCACTCGGACTAGGGCGATTGTGTAGAATTTTCAACAAGGAAAAAAGTAGTCAACAAATAAATGTTACCAAAGGCAAGAAAAATAACTTTTCTAATTATCTTTTTTAAATCGATGGCTTTGCAGCCTTGTAAAGCCGTATTCAAGATGGCGCCATATTTTACTCGATGTGAAACCTCGATGTTTTAGATTTAACAACATAAAATACACTTGTCACCGATAGAGAGGGGGGCTTATATCAACACACACACACACACATTAGAGATAAGCGCACACACGCACACATATCCTCTCTCGCCCCCCCCTCTCTATTTTCGGCTAGAATCAAAGTGTAGTATCGGTTTCTGATACTCTTCATCTTTTTTGTCCTCAATCAGGGTATAAGAAATCCTTCTAGACTAAGGCAATTTTATTTTGTCCACTTTAAAGACCTATTTGTGTCTAACTCTGCCCTCGTGGGGAGGCAAGTAAACAGGAACTAAAAAATGGTGCACAGATTAACAGTCAGAAAAGTCAATAGTTTATATATATATATATATATATATATATATATATAAACCCGGTTAAAATTCTTTGGATTACCACCCTGTGGATATTTTTCACCTGGATTATTACCATTATTATATATATATATATATATATACTTATACTAACTGTGAGTTAATCAACGTATTTTCTCTAAGGCGTTCTTATTCCTATGCTAAAATGTAACTTAGTTATGGGATTGAGTTATGTTTGAAAAAATTGTTTTATTATTCTAATTCTGTTTTAATCTGTATATATATATATATATATATATATATATATATATATATATATAAAATCAACTATTCCGAAATCTAATGCCTTCCATATTTTGTTTTTTCAGTGTGTTTTCATCATTTTAACAATGGCTTCTTCGAATCAACAGGAATCTCTCTACGAATGTGTGGGCTGCGACTGCCAACTAAGCAGACTTTCCAAATCGCTTCCATGTTTCCATGGCGTCTGTGAATCGTGTTTCGTCAATACTTTAGACGAAGCGAAGAAATGTTGCAAATGTCCGAAATGTGAAGAAGAATTCGCGAATTGGGAAGAATTTGTCATCTCCCCGATTTTGCGGAAGGAAATCTTGCGGAAAGAATTGGCTTCGTCGGAATGGTCCTGTGATTGGTGTTCCGAGGATGGCGTATCATCCACGGCGAAGTATTGGTGCGCGGAATGCGGGAAGTTGTTATGCAACACTTGCATCCGATACCACAAGAAATCGCTAAAGATGCACATTTGCAAAGATTTGGACGCAATGGAGAGGTCGGATGCGATCGCGATGATGATGGATCGGAATAATAATTGCGCTTTTCATGGGGAAAAGTGCGAATTGTTCTGTGAAGGATGCGGCAATTGTTATTGCGCGAAATGTTACGCTGCTCATCCGAGTGAGTCGTTGATCCCCGACAAGTGCGCGAATGTGGCTCCCTTGAAGGTGAGGGAGGCAGCTTTGAAACGAGAGGAGCAACTCCCCACGGTGGAGAGAGAAATGTCCGGATTTGAGGCACGTGTGAAGATGTCGAGTGAAAGTGTTAGTGGATTTTTGTCGGACTTAACATCGAAATGCGATCGGAAAGTTTCGGAAATCTGGTCGGATTACGAAACGATTGTGGAAAAGGCGAAAGAAGACGCTTTCAATCTGAGCGAGCGAATCGAACGCGAAAGCGAAGAAGAGATGCAAAGATGGCGAAGAATCTTGCAGGAAAATCAACAAATTCTGCGAGAAATCCAAACATGGCGGATGAATTTCCAACATTTCTTCTCGTCTTCGTCTTCGTCTTCTTCTCGTGAAGATCGGAAAGATGTCGACATTCTTGACGGAATGAAATTCTTGGTCGACTCGCCGCGATTTCCATTATTCCGACATTCGTTGCGACGACCGACGGAGACGAAGTTGGAATTGTCCGTCACATTTCCGGATTATTGGCGGAAATCATTGGAAAGCCGAGACATCGGATCCGTCTCGTTCGTCCGCGGAAAAGCTGAGAAATTAATCCAAGAAAATCGATTCGATTTGCCAAAACCAATAAATAATCGATTTATAAGTTCGATTAACGTAAATAAAAATGACAAACACATTTTTATTTGCGATGCAAACAATCGTTCGTTGATTGAAATGAATGAAAATGGGAAAATTCTGATTGAATTTGAATTTTCTAAATCAACAAATGGAGATTTCGTTCCCCGTGACATGTGTTTCATTTCATCATCAAACATTTTTGTCGTTTGTGGTCGAAATTATTTTGGGGACGAAAAAAATCTGTTGTTTTTTGAACGACAACAAAATTTTCCTTTTTTTCATTTAAAAAATTCTTTAAAAACACAAAAAACTTTAATTTCTTTGTGTGAAAAAAATGGAACAATTTTTGTTATTGATTCAAATTATGAAATTCATTCGTTTTCGAAAAAAGGTGAAAAACTGGAAACTTTTGAAATTGAATGGGGATTTGACAAAAGGGGATTAAATTGCTTTGACTCCCGGATTCGTGTTGATCCCTCAAGTGGGGATTTTTGGTGGTCAAATTTTGATCATCGTGAATTGATTTGTTTTGATTCCAAATGGAACAAAATTTGTTCGATGGAAAAAAAAGAAGAATTTTGGGATTTTTGTTTCAACGAATTTGGACAAATTTTTTTTTGTGATTTTAATGCAATTTTTTCTTTTCCGAACAAAAAATTGTTTGAATTTCAAGAAAAACAAAAAAAATTTCGTTCAATTTTTTTGTTTGAAAATAAAATTTTTGTTTCTGTTAAATTTGAAATTGAAATTTTAAAAATTCTTTATTAAAAAAATAAAAAAATTGAAATTTTTAAATTTGTTTTTTTTTCTTTTTACGAAATTTTTGTTTGATTTTATTTATTTTTGTTTATTTATTTGTGTGTGTGTAACACATTGTTTAGTGTGTGTGTAACACATTGTTTAGTTTGTGTAACACATTGTTTAGTGTGTGTGTGTGTTTTACGTGTGTCTATTTGTGTCTAACGTGTATATAGTACATTGTGTGTATATATGATTCATTATGTATACGTGTTTGGGTTACATGTATTGTTCATTATTTATGTGTGTGTATTTGGTTGTTAATGCGTGTGTGTATATTGTACGTGTGTTTACTATTTATTATGTGTGTGTGTGTATATTGTATGTATGAGATTTGTGCTTATTGATGTTTAAACGTATGTGTTTATGTGTATATTATGTATGTGTTTGTGTGTATACACTGCCATTTATTTGTGTATATACACTGCCATTTATTTGTGTGTGTGTGTATACACTGCCATTTATTTGTGTGTGTGTGTATACACTGCCATTTATTTGTGTGTGTGTGTATATACACTGCCATTTATGTGTGTGTGTGTATACACTGCCATCTATTTATGTATGTGTGTATATACACTGCTATTTATGTGTGTGTATACACTGCCATTTATTTGTGTATGTGTGTGTGTATACACTGCCATTTATGTATGTGTGTATATACACTGCTATTTATGTGTGTATGTGTGTGTGTATACACTGCCATTTATGTGTATGTGTGTGTGTGTGTGTGTGTATACACTGCCAGGTACTTGTCCAGATATTGACCCTAATTTCCGTGACTGCCGACAGCTGACGGAAACGTCCGAGAATTGCCGAATCGGCCGACGACAACAAATGTCAGACGATGAATAAACGTAAAGAAAAAGAAATGCAACTTTTTTTGATACAAAAAATGAAAGAAATGAACAAACCTGAAAAAATAGCTGAAATAAAGAAACTTTTTTTTAACCATTTTTTTAAACTTTTTGTAGAAACTTTTTACTTTTTTAAACCATTTTTTTTAACTAAAATAAACTTCTTTTTTAAACTTTAAACCGCGAAAATAATAGAATCTGTTGCTTTTAAAAACTTTTTAAAACCATTTTTTAACTTTAAAACTCTAAAATAATAAAAACTTTTTTTAAAAACTTTTTTAAACCATTTTTTTTTTGTTGTAACTTTCTTTTTTTTTGCAATTACGCATTTGTTTTTGTTTCATTATTTTAGCTTTTTTTTATGTTTTTTTTTGTGTTTGTTTTTCCATTTTGCATTTGTTTTCCTTCATTCGATTCTTTTCCTGGAGGGTTAAGGGCCATTTTTTGTTGCGTCGTTCGAGACAATACGCCGCATTCTTTTAGTAAGTTTGTCCGGTCGCCATAATATCCTGGCACCACACGTAGATGATCATCTTTCAAATTGTCGCAATTTCGAGTTTTGACCGCGAAAAAAAAAAAAGAAACGTCCCCGATCGCAACGAAATCCGAGCCCGGCATTCCTGGGTGGGGCATCTCCAGGCCTATTTCTCCGTCACAGTCTTTCGCGGTGCTAGCCGGCAAAGTCGGATACATCGCATAACTTTGGCCATTCCGGAGAGGCCATTGTACGACACAGCAGTTCGAAATCCATTTTCTACAATTGCCAAGCGTCTCTCCTTCAAATCGCTAGCGTCTGCTTTTGACGCCTCGTTTTCGATTCGGCAATTCTCGGACGCTTCCGTTAGCTGTCGGCAGTCACGGAAATTAGGGTCAATATCTGGACAAGTACCCACTGCCATTTATTTATGTGTGTGTGTGTGTATACACTGCCATTTATGTGTGTGTGTGTGTGTGTATACACTGCCATTTATTTATGTGTGTGTGTATACACTGCCATTTATGTATGTGTCTGTATGTGTGTATACACTGCCATTTATGTGTGTGTGTGTGTGTGTGTATACACTGCCATTTATGTATGTGTCTGTATGTGTGTATACACTGCCATTTATTTATGTGTGTGTGTGTGTGTATACACTGCCATTTATTTATGTGTGTGTGTGTGTATACACTGCCATTTATTTATGTGTGTGTGTGTGTGTGTGTATACACTGCCATTTATTTATGTGTGTATGTGTGTGTGTGTAACACTTGCTGTTTGTGATAAATTTGACACTTTTTTGAAATGAAACAACAAAAACTATTGATCAAATTTACGCCGAACATCTTATAAACACGAAACACACAATTTATTATTGTGTGTTTCGTGTTTATTATGTATGTGTGTATATGTTAGTTGAGTTGTGTATATGTGCGTGTGTGATAATGTGTATGCGTGAAACACATTAGTTTATTATATGTATGTGTTTATGTGATCTTTTTTATGTGTAATTAGTGGATGTTTTCTCGCCGAAGAAATAACTCGAATAATTTGGGTGACTCAAATAGGATTTAATCAATAATTAAATGATTTTTGATTAAAAAAATGGAGGGCAAATTTTGATTAATGATTTATTTAAAATTTCCAACGCAAAAAAATGTGAATTTCTTTCATTTTCTGTCATTTTTTGAACGGGAAAATAAACTGGATTTTTAAACTAATTTAAAATGTAGGATTTTTTTTGTCAAACGAAAAATTGTACACAACAATAAAAAATAATTTATCCTCAATTAAAAAAAAAAAGATGTAAATTTAGAATGAAAATTAAAATGTTTTCGAATAAATAAATAATTACGAAAAGTTTGAATTAAAAAAATAAGTTTTCGAATAAATAAATAATTATGAAAAGTTTGAATAAAAAAATAAATTTTCGAATTATGACAAAACTCATTTCACTTTAAATAATTTGGGTGACTGAAATAGGATTTAAACAATATTTAAATTTTGATAATAAAAATGAAGGGAAATATTGATTAATGATTTATTGAAAAGTTAAACTATTTGATGTCAGTACTTGTGCAGTTTACCGACCGTGCTGAAATAATACCGTTATTATTTAGAAAGCCATTCTTAACATGGGGAGGGGAGCTTTGTTAACTATTCTGTACTTTCAACTAACAATTTAATAAACAAAAGATACCGTAAAAATTTAATTTAATTTGAAAATCTTATCTTTAAAAATAATACGGTCTGTAAACTACACAGGAACCAAGATGGACGAATTTGAATTTGAAAAAGAAAAAATCTAACATGATTTAAATTTAAATAAATAAATTGTTTGCGAAATATACCGAAACTAAATAATTTTGGTGACTGAAATAGGATTTAATCAATATTTAATTAATGTTTAATTAAAAACAATGGATTATCATTTATTGAAAACTTTCAACGCAAATAAATGGGAATTTCTTTAATTTTCTGTCATTTTTGTGTTTTTTGTGGAAAAGGGAAAAATAAACTGCATTTTTTGAACGAATTAAAAATGAATGAATTAATTTATCCTCGAATTTTTGTTTCTGTTAAAAAAGATTGAAAAACTAGGATGAAAATTAAAAAATAAGTTTGAGAATAATATTATGTGTGTGTGTGTAACGTGTGTATATTTGTGTGTATGTGATGTTTGTGTTTAGTGACGTTTAAATGTGTGTGTGTGTGTGTGTATACTGCCATTTATTTATGTGTGTGTGGAAAGATGGAAAAACTGGAATTAAATTTGAAAAAACATTTTATTGAAAATAAAAATGAAATTTTTGAATTACGTCTTTTTTTTCGTTTTTAATAAAATAGCGATTTTTTTTGTTAATTTTTACTTTTTTTGTTTAAATGCGTATATTTGTTTATTTACATGCGTGTGTGTGTGTAATATATATATATATATATACGCACATTTATGTGTGTGTCTGTGTGTGTAATTATTATAAGTTAAACTATTTGATGTTATGGCGTGGCTTTGAGTTTCTCGCCTATCCGTAACTTTGATAAGGTTTGTTTTTACTAAAAAATTATTTAGATATTTAACTTATTGAAAAGTTAAACTATTTAATATTGTCGTGTTTGGAACAATACAAACACACATTTCACTCCATGGCCGGCGGGACAGTTATAAAAGTGGGAGGGGGGGGGCTTCTCCTAAAAAGGGGGGGGGGTTAAACACATGCATATATAACTTAATTATTGATGACCGTAAAGTGGTGCAAGAAAAAAAAGTGAGGGGGCTTGAGCCCCCCACCCGGTGCCGCCGTCCATGCTCCTAACACGTCATATTGCCAGTACTAACAACTGTAATTTAGGAAAACCTGGGTGGGGAGTTGGGTAGCAAGATGTTTGTTCACCTTCCAATTACTTTTCTGAATGTTGGTAGAGTCGGGGAAAACAGTGAGCAGGAAGTGAATTCCAATGTCAAGCTATCTGAAGAAAGAGGATATTAGAGTAGACCTCTTCTTGCATCTCGGGATCTCTGCAGTGAAGGGGTGGGATTTTGCTGCTCGTCGGGTGGGTCGAGAGTATTTTCGTTTGGGAAGTGCAAATGCAGTAAGTTGATCGGAGCAGGTTCGGTGGAAGTACTTGATGCAACACTGGCGATGTGACAGAGACTGGAGCATTGCAGACAGTACGGGACCTATTAGATGAGAAATCGCTTTTCTTTTTTGCATCCTGTCCAAGAGGAAGATACCAGTGGTTGGTGCACCAGCCCAAATGTGGCAACAATTCTCCATGTTGGGTGAATGATGGCTTTTTAAAGATCTCGGATACGGGCAGCTGTTAGAAGTTTTCTAGCCTGGTAGAGGGAGCCTACCTCTGCAACAGTGACCATCCATTTTTGGCTCCATTCCTTTACAGACTGGAGGTCATTTTCTTAGGATTCACCTATACACTCCATGTGTGGCCATACGCTTTGCTCTCATGCCGGGTAAAGAGCGCCATGTTATCAGCAAATACACCCATCTCAGATGCAATTGCATCAGGTAGGTGAAGATCAGGAATAATAGTGATCCAAGTATCAATCACTGGTGCACACGCGCGTTGATGTGATGTTTAGATATACGGCCATCAAGAACAAACTGAATCTTTCTTTTAGCAAAGAAAAAGCTGAGTATATTTAATATTCGTGCAGTAATGGCGTACGAGCTGATTTTCGTGAGAAAAAGTAGTCCAAATTATACAAATTATCAATCCTCATCTCAAAAATTCATAAAACATTTTATTTTAATTTTTTATTAAAACACGGTTTAAGTAAAAAATAAGTTGAGGAGAATGGCGAAACTCAAAAATTATGATTAAAAATGAAGGTGTTAAACTATTTGCTGTTATTGTCTGTGTGTGTTTTTGTCGTCATTAGGTAACTTCATGTGGATAAATCTAGATCTTGAGAGACAAAATTTACCTCAGTCGAGAAGGATTTCTCGTCTGACCGAGAACGAAAGAACACATACTACACTTTAGCAGTTACCACAATACCACATTTACTCTCTAGACTACCCTACTTAAAATATCCTGAAATATTTAAAATTATTTGTTTATGAAAAAAATTACAATATGGGAACATGATAAAGATCGGGACAATCAAAAAACACTCTAGTAAGACCATCCCAACATTTCCTTTAGAACAGAAAACAAACAGGGCAATGTACGAAGTTTCCAGTCTTTCGGGATGATAACCTCTGTTTTTATGATCTGATTTGTCAAGTCTGTGATCATTTCAATGGCTCTTTTATGCACAGTCTTCAACATTTCTGCAACAATGCCTGATGGTCCTCCAGCCTTACCCTTCTTCATCTTACTCACAGCCTCCCATACTATTTCTTTCTCAATTCTTATAGCTGGACCAGATACTGCTTCAACAACTACTAGATTTTCATGGTTCCATGAAAACTCAGTATTCAACAATTTCTTATAGTGGCAAAATTTCCAAGCAGCCATCTTGTCCTGTTCATTTGTTGTTAACACTCGATTGTCATTCCGAATGCACTTCTCTCCAACAATATCCATATTTGTTGTTTTTGCCACATGTTTAGCTCTCCTGCATATTCTTTTGGTCATCCCTACGTAATATATCTGAAAACCTGGCTTTCACAGCTTTCTTTCGACAGAACTCTTCCTTGCGATCTTCTGTGTTGACGTCCTCAGCTTTGTTAGATACTTTATTTAATTGAACCTTGTAATGCTCTTTAGTCTCACATTTCTGGCCCCATAATTAGTTTTTTGGTTAGAGAATACCTCTGCAGCCATTTCCTGGGTCAATGTACTTTCTAAATGTTTTTGACTTGGCTTTTTGTCGTGTCAGGTTCAGACTATATCTAATGGAGAGATCTTAGTTTTTAAACTAAATCATTGCTTACTCTCGGTAAACTCCCCTACTACAATAGAGCCCGCTGAATAAAATCGCATCTTTCCAGCAATAAGGTATTCAACTTCCAGTACCCAGCTAAACTAGTCATTGTTTAAATTCAACCAGACCATAATCACTGTATTCTCTGATCAGCCTAAACAATGGAACGTATGACATGATATAAAGTTTACATCGCCTTTCTAACTAACATCTTAATAGGAAGCCATAGTCCACATCTCCCGGCTTGTATGATCAAGATCGCATTTAACCATTTGATCAGACACACAGCATTCACATGTAGCCATCTTCTCCCCGACCTTATCTCTCTTAGGGTGGCATTCCAAAAACCCATTAAAACTATGTACTTTGGACCCGTGTTGAACACCTACAACTGCGGAAAAAAGGAAATCCGCTCAAAGGTTGTGCTCGGCCTATGAACTACAATAATCCGAAACTCGCATTTTTAAATGCACAATAGACAATGCCCACCGTCAGAGACAGGATGCGTTCCACAAGCTATTGGGTGCCACCACTCTGGAGCTTCCCAGATTCTGAAAAGACATCGAAATTTCCAGTCAGCACCCGAGAATCTCCAGGCGAAACATAGTATCCTATATCTTTATAAAGAAACCATTCGCCCATGTATGGAATATTGTTGTCACATCCGGGCAAGTGCACCAACCACAATCCTCTCCCCCTTGGACAGGGTGCAAAAAAGAGTTTCTTCACCACTGTCTGCCAAGCTCAAGCCCCTGTCACATCGCCACAGTATTGCATCCCTGTGCTTGTTTTACAAATAATTCCATGGAATGTGCTCTGATGCACTTGTATCCACTTCTTCAACGAAAATACTCATCAATTCTTGGCCTTTTGGCTAAGATCAAAGTGTAGTATCTGTTCCGATGGATACTGCACCCCATACTGGTATTGTCTTGTTCTTCGGGGCTTGACTTATGCCGGTCAATGGGTCTGTCCTGTGCAGTTCTAGGAGGTCCACCCTCCCAGGCTTTGCCTCCCCTCTTTGGGGAGGAGAAAGTTTATTGCTTACTGTCTGAGGTGCCCCTACCGGGGAATGCCGACGGGGCTGCCCAGGCAATTTTTAAATGGCCAGAGTGCTCACCTTTCGGGCGCTGGCTTTTCAAACCCCACTTTCCCGACCCGAACTTGTGTCACATCTTACTTGTGGGAGTAGGATAAAAACTGGCCTTGTGCCTAACTCCTGGAGAGGAGTAAATCAATACTCTCGACCTACCCAACTAGCAGCAAAAAATCCCACCCTTCACTACAGATGCCCCCAGAGAATTTTCTATTCTGATCTTTCCTTAGACCGCTTGCATTCGGAATTTCTTCACTGCTCCATCGACCATACGGAATATTCAGAAATTTAAATGTAATGTGAACAAACAGATTGCTGTTCAGCTTTTCACCCAAATTGTCCCCGTCTAAATCTGGCCCCTATCCCAGTAGCCCCTAACGTTCTAGTGGCAATACGTTTTAGTTTGAAGTAAACAAAATAAACATTTTTAATCATTCAGATCAAAAAATTGCCTCAGTCATGAATGATTTCTCCTCTTCTGACTATAGAACAGATACTCTACTTGGAATCATTTATTCGAAATCATCATATTCTGTTTAACGTTTGTGCTTACATGCTAAGCGACTTTTAGAAATTGACATGCAAACTAACCTATCTCTGACCAGGTCTTTATTCCTCCCTCTAACTACCAGATCCATCCTTATCAGTTCCTTCTATGTTCTTGGTTTCCCCCTTTTAAGAAGCCTTGTTACCTCAACTGTTCTACATCTTCTAACCCAAGAACCCTCATCTATTCTTTCAACGTGGCCATACCATCGAAGTCTCCAGTTCTTCACATATCTCCCTATACTGTTCAGATTGAATCTTCCTCTGAGATCATCACGGATGAGATGGGCATCTGATCGAAGTAAGATCAGCTTCTATTGTACAATCGGGATGAACTATTTTTGATAAGGCATGACGTCATGGTCGGCCGCTCGGTTGGATCGGTTCACTCTAACCTCTCGTCTAGTCCAAGTTAGGGCCAAAATGAAGTGGTGCAAATCACGTGACCATTTAGGAAACCAGGATACAGACTTCTCATCCACCAGGATCTTGTCCTTAGACATCACGGGTCACCACCTATAGCCAACAGATGACCCCGTTAAGACAGTCTTACCCCTTTGCAGAGGTGCAGGTGGGATATTCTACAGCTCTAGCTGATAGGGCAAAAAATGGTCAGTAAAAAAATTGGGAAAAACGGGTGGTGGAGTATTACGAACAAGCGCCAAATATTGAAATAAATGAAATAGTGTAAAGGGCCGACAACTCTCTTTTTGTTTCACTTTTAAGTGGATAATTTCTTTGAAAATTGAAAATATGAATTTTTTAAACAAGTAATGCAAATTCAATTAATTCAATTAATTAATAGAACATTTATTGACAATTTATTTCAATTTATTAAAATTTGAGAAAATCAACAGTATATTTTTTCATTTCAAAACGAACAGTTTAAAAATTGAAATAAGAAGTCATCGTATTTGGTTTAACATTTTTTTAATTTTAAACAGTTTGAAAAATTCTTCTTTTTTTTCTATCTTGAACCGATATATAAATTTAAAGAGAGAAAGAGAGAGGGGGAGAGGGGAACAGAGCGAGAGGAAGAAGGTGATAGAAGGAGACATTTTGACAGCTGTCTTTTTTCTTATCCCCCCCCCCCTCTCTCCCCATCCTTCACCTTCTCTCTGCTCATCTGTCAGTCTATTAGTGTTCCACTCAAAACTTAAACACTCTAAAGTGGGATACAATTCAGAAATTTGTTCAAAACGACTCTGCAGGGGGGTGGGGGGGGGTAGAAAAAAAGAGTTGTCGACCCCTTACACTATTGGAGCTCTTCTAAAATGAACACAAATAAATTTCAGCCCGTCCCTAATCTGCAGAAGTGCCAATTTAAATCATTTTATATTTTTTTCCAACAAAAATAAGTTAAAACACAAATAAACTGGTTACTATATACGTACCTATCGCCGCCCCGGTGCGAATGCCAAATACGTACCTATCGCCTCCCCGGTGCGAATGCTAAATAGTACCTATCGCCGTCCCGGTGCGAATACTAAATACGTACCTATCGCCTCCCCGGTGCGAATGCTAAATAGTACCTATCGCCGCCCTGGTGCGAATGCTAAATTCATACCTATTGCCGCCCCGGTGCGAATGCTACATACGTACCTATCACCGCGCGGTGCGCGTGCGAGATATGTACTGATCGCTGCACCGGAGCGTATGCTAAATACATACCTCTCACCGCCCCGGTGTGCATGCTATATACGTACTTATTGACGCCCATGTGCACATGCTATATACGTAGATATCGCCGCCTCGGTGCGAATGCTAAATACGTACATATCACCGCTCCGGTGCGAATGCTAAATATGTATCTTTTGCCGCCCCGGTGCGCATGCTATATACGTACCTATCGTCGCCCCGGTGCGCATGCTATATACGTACCGATCGCCGCCCCAAAGCACATACTAAATACATACCTATCACCACCCCGGTTCGCATGCTATATACGTACTTATTGCCGCCCATGTGCAGACGCTATATACGTACCTATCGCAACCCCTGAATGCTAAATATGTATCTATCGCCGCCCCGGTGCAAATGCTAAATACGTACCTATTGCCGCGCCCGGTGTGCATACTACATATGTACCTATCGCTGCCCCGGTGCAAATGCTAAATACATACCTATCGCCACCCCTCTGCACTACTAGATACGTGCCTATTGAAATCCCGGTGCACATACTATATATATACCTATCGCCGGCCCGGTGCACATACTATATTCGTACCTATCGCCGGCCTGGTGCGCATACTATATTCGTACCTATCGCAACCCTGGCGCGCATACTATATACTTATCTATCTCTGCAAGGGTGCACATACTATATATGCACCTATCTCCAGCCCAGTTCGCATAGCTAAGAACTCATATTAATGCGCCCTTGTCGTGTCAGAAAAAAACAAATTGTGTTCATTCATGTATTGTCACTATCATAAATATAAATATTTTTACTTAAAAAAAGATAAAAATAATTTTTTTTGCCACCCCCCCAAAATTTTTTTTTCATCCTTCCCCATAGTTAGAAATATTTTTAATGTAGAAAAAAAAAGAAAAAAAAATTGTTCACGGGGGGTCAACAATTTTTTAACCTCCCGCATACATAGAATTTTTTTTAAAAAGAAAAAAATTTTACCCCCACCCCAAAATGTTTTTATCATCCTCTCCCATACATATAAATATTTTTGATGAAACACAAAAAAATGTTTTCCCCCCCCCAATTTATTTTTTACCCTCCCCATACATAGAAATATATTTAGTTTAATAAAGAAGAAAAAAAATCATCCCCCCACAAAAAAAATTTATTCCATTCTAAAAATTCAAAACCTATAAGGATGACGTCATATACCTATTACTATGACGTCATGTGCGCAATAATAAGTAGGTTGAAAAAAATATTCAAAACCTATAACGATGACGTCATGTACCTATTACTATGACGTAAGAGAATCCTAGATTGTGTTAAAATACTATGCAAACCTATAAATACAGTAGCTCTATCTAGGATTTTGAGCACTTTTCTCCCGGACAACGCCGAGTATTTAGAAAGTCAATAAGGCCTCCAGAGCACTACTGAAATCACTCTTACTGATCCCCCTGCCTTTCAATCTGCACAATAGTCCGAAGAGAAACGTAGATGGCATTAAAATATTATACAAACTTATCACTGCAGTATCTCTATCTAGGATATTGAGCACTTTTCTCCCGGACAACGCCGAGTCAATAGAAAATCAAGGAGACATCAAGAGCACAACTAAAGCCATTCTTACCGATTCCTCCTCCTTTTCATCTGCACAATAGTTCGACAAGAAGCGTAGATGCTGTTAAAATATTATCCAAACTTATTACTACAGTAGCTCTATCTAAGATATTGAGCAGTTTTCTCCCGGACAACGCCGAGTACTTAGAAAATCAAGGAGGCATCCACAGTACTACTAAAATCACTCTTATGATAACCCCTCCTATTCATCTTCACAATATTCCGAAAAAAAAAACGTAAATGGTGTTAAAATATTATACAAATTTATCACTGCAGCAGCTCTATCTAGGATATTGAGCACTAATAGTTTTGCCCGACCCCTAAAATTTTCCCCGACCCACCCCAATTTTGTTTTTACTCTCCCCAACCATGAGAAATATTTTAAGTTCCTAAAAGAAAAAAAAATTTGGCCGACCCCCTAATAAGTTTGACCCGACCCCTAAAATTTTCCACGACCCCCAATCTCTCCAGCCCCACCCCCCAATTTTGTTTTACTCTCCTGCAACCCTGAGAAATATTTTAATTTGAAAAAAAAATAAATTTGGCCCGATCCCCTAAAAAGTTTGGCCCGCCCTCTAAAATTTTCCCCGATCCCCAAATCTCTCAAGCCCTCACCCAACCTATATTTTTTTACTCTCCCCCAACCCTGAGAAATATTTTAAGTTAAAAAAAAACAAAAAGAAAAAATAATTTGCCCAGACCGTCTGAAAAGTTTAGCTTGACCCCTAAAATTTTCCCCGACCCCCAATCTCTCCAGCCCCCACCCAATTTTGATTTTAACTCTCCCCAAACCATAAGAAATATTTTAAGTTAAAAAAAAATTTTTTTTAAATTGCCCGACCCTCTAAAATTTTCCACGACACCCACCCACAAGCTCTCCAGCACTACCCTCCGAATTTTTTTTTACTCTCCCCCAAACCTAAGAAATATTTTAAGTTAAAAAAAATTATTCTTACTGATCCCCCCTCCTTTTCATCTGTACAATAGTCCGAAAAGAAGTGTAGATGCTGTTAAAATGTTGTACAAACCTATCACTACAATAGCTCTTTCTAGGACATTGAGCACTTTTCTCCCAGACAACGCCGAGTATTTAGAAAATCAAGGAGGCTTCCAGAGCACTACTAAATCGACTCTTACTGATTTCTCCTCATTTCCATCTGCACAATAGTCTAAAGAGAAGCGTAGATGCTGATATAATATTATCCAAACCTCTCACCATGACGTCACGTACCTACTAAAATCAATCTAAACGATCCCCCTTCTTTTCTATCTGCACAATAGTCCAAAGGGGAACGAAGATGGCATTAAAATATTATACAAACTTATCACTACAGTAGCTCTATCTAGGATATTGTGCACTTTTCTCCCGGACAACGCCGAGTATTTAGAAAATCAAGGAGGCTTCCAGAGCACTACTAAATCGACTCTTACTGATTCCTCCTCCTTTTCATCTGCACAATAGTCTGAAAAGAAGCGTAGATGCCGTTAAAATATTATACAAATCTATCACTGCAGCAGCTCTATCTAGGATATTGAGCACTTTTACTCCCGGGCAACATCGAGTATTTAGAAAATCAAGGAGGCCTCCAGAGCACTACTGAAATCACTCTTACCGATTTCCCCTCATTTCTATGTGTACAATAGTCCAAAGGGGAACGAAGATGGCATTAAAATATTATACAAACTTATCACTGCAGTATCTCTATCTAGGATATTGTGCACTTTTCTCCCGGACAACGCCGAGTCAATAGAAAATCAAGGAGACATCAAGAGCACAACTAAAGCCACTCTTACCGATTCCTCCTCTTTTTCATCTGCACAATAGTCTGAAAAGAAGCGTAGATGCTGTTAAAATATTATACAAATCTATCACTGCAGCAGCTCTATCTAGGATATTAAGCACTTTTACTCCCGGACAACGCCGAGTCAATAGAAAATCAAGAAGGCCTCCAGAGCACTACTTAAATCACTGTTACTGATTTTCCCTCATTTCCATGTGCACAATAGTCTGAAAAGAAGTGTAGATGCTGTTAAAATGTTATACAAATCTATCACTTACACAGCTCCATCTAGGATATTGAGCACTTTTATCCCGGACAACGCCAAGTATTTAGAAAATCAAGGAGGCCTCCAGAGCACTACTGAAATCACTCTTACCGATTTCCCCTCATTTCCATGTGTACAATAGTCGAAAGGGGAACGAAGATGGCATTAAAATATTATACAAACTTATCACTACAGTAGCTCTATCTAGGATATTGAGCACTTTTATCCCGGACAATGCCGAGTACTTTGAAAAGTAAGGAGGCATCCAGAGTACTACAAAAACCACTCTTACCTATTCCTCCTCCTTTTCATCTGCACAATAGTCCGACAAGAAGCGTAGATGCTGTTAAAATATTATACAAACCTATAAATACAGTAGCTCTATCTCGGATATTGAGCACTTTACTCCCGGACAACGCCGAATACTTAGAAAATCAAGTTTAGTAAGGAAAGCTGTGTATTGGTATAATAAATACTCATACCAAAAATTAGATCTTTTACTTGAACGTTTTTTTGAGGAAATGGAATCAAAGATCGTCTCCATAAATGTACTGAGCAATCCTCATTTGTGAAACATTTAGCCAATGAAATGGTTAGAAAATTTATAAATTTCAATGTTTAAACCAGAAAAGGTTGTCGTTTTGTTCTATTAAAAAGTTCTATGAATAAAGTCAAATAAATAAAAGGTAACTAGAATTAAAAATTGTATATCCCCCCCCCCATACTCAGCACTGACATTCTAATTTTTACCTTATTAATTAAGTAGGAACAGTGATAACATTTTGAAAGAACAGATAATTACTTTTTGTTATAAATGAGACAAACAACAAAATTGTATACTTCTGGGTTCAAAATAGAGGATCATTAGATTTAGAAAACACAATTTTAATTTTAACATTTCTCAAAAAACCCATGGGAGAGATTTGAAAATGAAAACTAAGTAAAACAAAATGTATCTAATAAGTGTCAGACTGAAAATGTAAATTATGTACAATAATGCATTATAAAAGTAATTGTGTGTGTAATTAACATATGCTATTAAATTTATCTATATATGATCCCTTAGAAGCAAATGAAGGCCTCATTTTATGAAACAACACCTTTGCATGTATATGTTTGTATCTTGCTTCAACCCCAAATACTGATTGGAAAGCTTCTGTTGTTAAATTGACTGTCCTCTCAACACTTTGAAAATGTGAGGACACAGCTGGCAACTTCAGCTTTGTTCCATTCATGAGTAAGTCCAAAAGTTCATCTTCAGAAAATGATTCTGTAAATGCTGGTTCGCAAACTCCATTTTGCGAAAGGTTAATCAATTCATACCAATGATTGCCGTTAAAGTTTATGTGTGTTATTTTTTTTTAATCTTGTATTGGCTGGCTCCCCACTCCTGAAAAAATATAAAAGTTAATTTTTTGAGTTAATTTAAAAATGTAATCCTACCTACTTTAATTTTTATAATGAAATTCGAAATTTAAAATGATTCGATGAATCGACATAACCAAATTAATCAATTTTATATGAAGAAATATTTACTTACCTAATAGAAAAAATTTTTTTTATTGCTTCTTCCCTCACAGCCAATTCGTTTGATCTTACCATCGCATACAACACATTTTCAGGCAGTAAAGCAAAAGCATTATGCTGTAAATTTTTTAATGCAATGTGTTGTATTTCAGGTGGCTGTTTCTTGATCCTATTGATCATATTGAAAATATACAATTGCTGGTTTTAAAACTTATTATCCCTTTTTATTTCAAACCAGCTAACTGTATATACTTCGATTATGTATCTAATGAGGCTGTGAAGTTTGCCAGCCATTTCTTGTGGATAAGCACCTTGTATCCATAAGCACATTAGTTTGATGACTTAAGTTTAGTATCTTGCCTGATTTATAGGCCCAATTTTCCATGCAGCAAATTCAGGGTAAACTTTTCCTCTAGAAATCCCTATTGTATATTCTAATAGAAGTCTCTGGTCACAGGTTAGTTCGCTATTTCCTCAGTAGTAAAACGAACATCCAGAGGACAACCAACTGGTGTAAATGCTACTTAAGATAAATTGTTATAGTCATTACCAGATAATTTACCTGGAGGATCAGTGAAAGTTGTAGAACTTCTTGTGGTTCCATCGATATATCTAAAAAGAGCTCTAAAGGGAAGTGCATTTTGATGTAAAGAGCAGCCAATGGTGTGTAATTTTCTCTGTATTTTCTTCTCAAATCAAGTGTTACAAGTCCAGCCTCACAACCTGTATTTGTATTCGTGTTGTCTACTAAAATAGCCTTAATTGTAGATACACTGTTGTATTCTTTCAAACCACCAGCAACTTACTCTGCAAGAATATCACCAGTTGCACCATTATTAGGGATAATCCTATGAGTGAGATATTCACTTTTGTGTTCCATCTCCTCTGTGAAGGTCAAGTGACGTTCTGGTCCCTTTGCTTTTTTTAATATTTTCTCTCCATTTGGCCCCAAAATCTCTTTATACAACAGTGTCTTTATCATTTCTTCCATCAACCCCAATGCAAACAAGGTTTTCCACTGTT
Source organism: Sepiola atlantica (assembly GCA_963556195.1). Taxonomy (NCBI): domain Eukaryota; kingdom Metazoa; phylum Mollusca; class Cephalopoda; order Sepiida; family Sepiolidae; genus Sepiola; species Sepiola atlantica. The sequence continues at coordinate 498,831 of CAUVYP010000165.1, forward strand.
TCATCATGTCTTCGATAGGCATTTTCTTTCATTCTTGCCTTTGCTCTATCTATTTTACATTTATCAATTATGATACCTTTTATATTGGCATTAGATTTGAGAAGACCCATGGCATCTAAGTCTAAAAGAAAGGCGTTAGCAAGGCTGGCTCCAAGGTTGGAAGAAACATCACCCCTAATTAATTCCATAGCATATCGAGGAATTTTAATAAGACTGTAAGGTCCCGGAAAAGGTGTCTCAGGCTGAAAATAATCAATTTCTGTTAAATCACTATCAGGACTGGAGTGGGAAAGAACAGCATCCTGGGCATGAGATGTTGATGCATCATTAGGTGATGAACCTAATTTCTTTTGTCGTTCCAATCTTTTTGTTTTCTTTTTACATTTTTTTATGGCAGCTTTGTCTATTGGGCCAAGCTGGAAAGTGCCCTTCAGTCCTGTTTTGGCTCTTTGATCTTTCAAATATTCCCTGTCTTCCACTGGAACCTGAAATATCAAATTTGAATTTTTTTAACAAACATCAACATCACAATAGTATTTCAAAAGAAAATAATAAGAGTTGTTTTTTTACATTTGTTTATGAAAATCCATTTAATTTAAGATGTAAATGACTTTGTTATTCGAACATAGTTAAAAAAAGAAAAAGAAAAAATAATCTTACCTTTTTTTCCAAAGGACAAGTACAAAGTATGTGTGCTTAGTTCTTTGTTGCACTTCACATTTTTGTCATCACAGCTTAAAATAGGCAGTTTACACGTACAAGAAGCAATATCAAACAGTGTGTTTAGCTTTTCCTGTAAATGTTTTTCTTGGGCTGCAGGGAGAGATTTTCTATTTATTTGTTTTGCTTTTCGGAAACATATGATATTCACCTTACTGGCAATAGATATTTCACTTAATAGAGGTAAACGATGGTTTACTAGCTTCCAAATGCCAATTATGTCCTTTGCTATTAATATAGAAATAGCAAAATCTGACAAGTGTGGACATGTATTTATAAGGAAATAACTGTATTGGATAACTTGTCGAAAAATTAGGGGTTCCATTTTATTTAATGGGGCAGGTGGACCTGAAAATTTTCTGGCATCAGTACTGCGAGTCGAAATTGTGCGTTTTTTTTCCAACCATTTTTCTTGAAATATCTTAAAAGAAAATATATTGTAGAATATCAGAAGTTTCACATATTGAATGAATATTTCCAAATTGAAAATAAAATAAGAAAAAATAAAATCCACCCATCTTTATACTGGAGTCGTTTTGGCCTTGGTAAATAGTGACAAATTTAAAAATGAAACATTACCAGTGATTTATTTTTTAATAATTAAATCTATTTTAATAAAAAAAAATAGATTTGATTAAAATATACTGAAGAAATTCACGTGGAAAGTTTTGTGAACAACTTTTTAAATAAAAAATACACCACCCTTTTTTAAGTTATTAAGTCTATTTACTTGCCGCCTCCCCACGAGGTCAGACTGAGACACAAAGTGGATTTTTCAGGTGGGAAAAAAGCAAGGACATTGAATTACCTTAGTCTAGGAGGATCTCTGTTTTATTGACCGAGGACAGAACTTTAAAATTAAAGAATGAAAAACAATAAATTTGAAAATATAAAATAATTAAAACACTGCTTATTACATCATTTTTTAAATAAGTAAGTCTATTTTAATTAAAAAATATAGATTTAATTAAAATGTTGGGGTATCTTTCAGAATGATCAGTACGCTGAAAACGCTCAAAAAAACAAATATACAACAAATAAAAGTAACTGTCGTCGATAAAAGTTAATTTAAAACTGACCTGTGATATTTGTTTGTATTTTTAAACCGTTCCAACTGCTATTTAGTAGAAATCAATAGTTTTATCACGCGAACTTCCCCCCCCCCCAAAAAAAAATGGCGCTTGCTCGTAAGACGCCATAATGTCTAAAGAAAACGAGTAAAAAATGAACAAGAAATTTTTTTACATCTAATAAAACCCCATTTATAGTACGTAAAAATACAAACAAATATCATAGGTAAGTAGACAAATATCTCTTCTCGACGTAGGTTAAACTCACTTGTTGCATATTTATTTTTATAACCCCGTTCTCGTTAGTTTTTTAGACCCCGTCCGCGACTGTACTGATCATTCTGAAAGATACCCAAATGTTGTACAACAAAGGTAGAGTTCGATGAAAAATCGTTTTTTCATGTGGGAAAACTGTTGATTGGAACAAAAATAAAAATTACCCAGTCTAGCAGGAGCTTCTCTGACCGATGATAGAACAGATATACACTTTGAATTTTAAGAATGCTAAACAATAACTTTGAAAATCGAAACAAATTACAACAGTGCTCATTAAAACATTTTATTTTTGAATAATTAAGTCTTTTTTAAATTTAAAAACAAAATACATTGTATTAAAAGATACGACTTATCTAGTAAACGACCGAACGCTCTAATTCCACGTGTGAAAAAAAAACGATAACTTCTTACATGAAAGAAAATTACAAGTTATTATAAAAATATATATTAAATACGTTTTAAATAAGTCTATTTTAATTAAAAATATATAATATATTACTTTTGTTTTGTATTATTGAACGATGTTTGGCAACATAGCAAGATAAACAAAAGGGAGATAACTTATTACGGTCCATGGAAATAATTACCTTGATACAAATTTGACCAGATTCTAAAATAATAATTTGTATTCTAGATAAAATATTTAACAGTATTTCAATTTTGTGTAACTATTATTCGATTTATTGAGAACAGTATCGATATTTGCATATAAAAATACTCTTACATATATGTACTGCATTTATTTGCTATCATGTCTGGTCTTAACTTTACCGGCTAAATTGTTAAGTAACACCGTGTCCTTAACAGAATCTTAGATTATTTCACACTGTGACAATAAAGAGGAACACGCCCCATCAGGAAAAAGAAGGAGGTGTTTTGCATGTCGTATGCAAATTTAAAAAGGGCTTCTCTTCATAGGTGCAGGTGTTTATGCGATTTGCATATGTGGATATTAGGTGAGATTAATCAAGAGGACAGCTGTGAAGGCCAGAAGCGATTTTGGATTGGAGAGAGAAAGGCAGAAAGTGGGTTGCACGAAACTTTGTTGGAATGTGAAAGACAGTAAAAACGTTTGGAGAAAAAGGCAGAAAGTGGGTTGCACGAAATTCGGTTCGGTTGAATTACAGTCAAAACTTTTTTCTTATTTTATTTTTCTGCCACAGTAAGTTAACGCACACTTAAAGAGCAATTCCTCAAAAACGACAAAATTTTGAAGAAAAATATTTTGTGTGGTGAATATTTATGGAAATTTGCACCTTTCCCATCTATTCACTTGTTATGATTCCAAAATCGACCTACCCTACTACAGAAGCACCCATGCCCCTATTCTGCAGAAGCCTCCGGGTCCTATATTGTAGAAGCACCCCCGATGCTGGGGCCTATACTGTAGATGCACTCCAAGTCAGAACTAATTAAAATCCCAATTCAACTTACCCACGCGGAACTCTCGCCACCAAATCTCGCGACCAACCCGCAAGTCTGATTCAACCCTTGACCTTCGTGAACCTATAGGTTGCATCACCTGTCATCGTGAACGTGAGAAACACATCGAACCGAACTCGCATGAGATCACCAATCGCGCAAGTCAAATTTGATCTCCGACAGATGCGTCCATTCTCATGAGGCCAGTATCTAACACAACCTATTTTATTATTTTTCCTCCCTCAAATAAAAAATATTTCATTAGCAAAAAACATTGCATTTTATTTTCCGAAAGAAAATCAAACTGTGTAAAAAAACTAAACTGTGATTATTTATTTTTGTAAAATAAATTAATTAAAATAAAATTTAGTACAAAACTTTCATTATATTTTCTGAGAAAACATAACACTTATTCGATTAGACAAAACAGGAAGTTTTTAAAATCGGAAAGAATTTCGAACGGACACCGCTTAGAGTCGGCCGATCTTCACCAATGCCACAAAACAACAAAAACACATAGACAAACTTTCTTTTTTACCAGTTGTTTTTAGCATTGTTTGTTTACGTAAAATAAAACAAAAATGTATTTATTTGATAACAGTAATTTCGCTATGTTTTTTTTAGTTTTTTGTCTTTTTTTAAATTTTTCTTGAAAATATAACTAAAAATCTTAGGACGCAGCAACATGGGTGTTTTACCCCACCCTATAGACCGGTATTGTCTGGGCCTTCGGGTCTTGATTTCCGCCGGTCTATTGGTTGTCTGTCCTGTGCAGTTCTAGGAAGTGCACCCTCCCAGGCTTTGCCTTCTCGCCCTTTGAGAAGGGGTTAGTTTATTGCTAATCGCCTGAGGCGCCCCTACCGGGGAATGCCGACGGGGCTGCTCAGGCAATTTTAAAAAAATGGCCAGAGTGCTCAAATTCTCGAGCGCTGGTTTATTAAATCCTACTTTCCCGACCTTGTGTCACATCTTACCGCTGTGGGAGGTAGATAAATAGAAGCAACATATCGAAATTGTCGACTGCTACCATTCGGCTCGTCATCTCTCGGGCGTTTACGTAGCATGCCCGAACGCTTCCGACGCGAAATTCACGGAAATTGGGTCAGGATCGATAGAAGTACCAAAAAACGATAAATAATTATTTTAGTTTAAAAACAAACATAAAACAAGTGGGGCATTTATAACGACAGCTAACAGAACGAAAAGGGGTTAAAAACAAACAAGAAAAACAAATAGGTAACAAATAAATGTTACCAAAGGCAAGATAAGTTACTCTTCTACTAACCTGGATAAGTTTATTTGTGTTTTAACATATTTTAAAGCGTTTTTTTGTTCAAAACAAACCTGGTGTCCACCTTTTCAGTTAGAACGCAAAACAAAATGGCTGTTCATGATCCCTGTACGAGAATTCTTGATAATCGGTGAAAAGTCGAAAAATAAACAAACTAGTGTTAGAAACACATCAAGAGAGAGCCAAACCCCTCAATTGAAATCGTAACATTAAAATAATTTTGAGTTTAATTCTCAAAAAGATCGGCGCTGTTGTAGAACTTGTCTTTATTTTTCACGCTTTGAATTTTCTGCGAAGCTGCTTTTCGAGGTGGCCATTTTGAATTTTGTCTGCGGGGATCGTTAAATCGTCAAACCACTAAATTTATAAATCCTTCAGCCGTGCGATTATTTAAGACGAGCCAAGCGAAAGAAGATTAGATAAAAGTAAGTATAATGTTATTTGAATTAGTTTACCTTTTTGTAAATATATTTTTATTAACTTTCTAAAGGTAACACATGTTATTCTCTAAGTTTTAGTTTATTAACATGAGAGGAAAAATTAATACAAGCAATACATATGTTATATAATCGCTTTAGAGCCGTATATAAACAATTTAGACGTGTGCAAGAATGTTTATATACACTACTAGCATGGCTACCCGGCGTTGCCGGGGCGATAAAAAAAAACATACAAACATAAACATTCACCCTCCTTTTGATGAGCATAATAATCAGAAGAGAAAAAAATGTTGAAATTAAAAAAATAAAAATTTTGACCCCCCCCCCCCCCAAAAAAAAAAGTGCCATGCCTGGGTCATATACTGCACAAGAACCATGCCTGGGTCATATAATGCACAAGTACCAGTCCCCGGGTCATATACTGCACAAGTACCATGCCCGGGTAATATACTGCACAAGTAACATGCCTGGGTCATATAATGCACAAGTTCCATGTCCCGGGTCATATAATGCACAAGTGCCATGTCCCGGGTCATATACTGCACAAGTGCCATGTCCCGGGTCATATACTGCACAAGAACTATGTCCGGGTTCTATACTGATAAAATCTGCCCCATAGACCTCTTACGGGTTGGGTGTAGAGATTCGGCAATACTCCCATCATCTTACTCTGTGGATTTTACATAAAAATACACTTTTATAAGTTACCTAGATTTTCTAACCTTTTTTAAACAAACCTAAATTGTATTTTTAAAAGTGAGTTATCGTTCTTCCTTAGCTATCCTCTAACAAATAAATTTCATTAAAAACCATAAATTGTTTTATGAACTTGAGGAATAATTTGCCGGACAACGCCGAATACTTTTCGTATATAAGATATTATAAAATGTCCATGTACATGTATTTGTGTATGTACAGAGTGGCGGTTAGTGGCAGACCTTCGCATAGTTTCTTACCCCACTCCATGTACATAGAATTGACGCTAAGAAACTTTAAATAAAATAAAAAGTTATCTCAAATTATTACGTAATTAAAGCAAAATATGACTACGCATTTTCAAATTAATATAAGATAGAATGAAAAATAACTGAAAACAACCGCCCCTGATAAAGTCTTCCCCATAGACCCCTACGGGGTGGGTGTAGAGATTCGGCAATACTCCCATCATCTTATTCTGTGAATTTTACCTAAGAATACACTTTTATATTTTATCTATATTCTCTAACCTTTACTAAACAAACCTAGATTGTGTATTTAAACGTGAGTTATCGTTCTTCCTTAGCTATCCTCTAACAAATAAATTTCATTAAAAACCATAAATTGTTTTATGTACTTGAGGTATAATTTGCAGGACAACACAGAATACTTTTCTTATGTAAGATATTATAATATGTACATATATTTGTGTACGTACAGAGTGACGGCTAGTGGCGGACCTTCGCATAGTTTCTTTCCCCCTCCATGTAAATAGAATTGACGCTAAGAAACATTAAATAAAATTAAAAGTTAATTCAAAGTATTAAGTAATTAAAGCAAAATATGACTCAGCATTTTCTAATTATTATAAAATAGAATGAAAAATAATTGAAAACGACCCCCCCCCCTCCCTGATAAAATCTGCCCAATAGACCCCTAAGGGGTGGGTTTATAGATTCGGGAATACTCTCATCATCTTACTCTGTGAATTTTACATAAGAATACACTTTTATATGTGACGTATATTTTCTAACCTTGTTTTGAAAACCTAAATTGTGTTTTTAAACGTGACTTATCATTCTTCCTTAACTATCTTCTAACAAATAAATTTCATTAAAAACCATGAATTGATTTATGAACTTGAGGTATTATTTGCAGGACAACACTGAATACTTTTCTTATATAAGATATTATAAAATGTACATGTATTTGTGTACGTACAGAGTGGCGGCTAGTGGCGCGCCTTGGCGTAGTTTCTTACCCCCCACCATGTAAATAGAATTGACGCTAGGGAATATTACATAAAATTAAAAGTTCTTTCAAATTATTACGTAATTAAATTACAATATGACTCAGCAATTTACTATAAAATATAATGAAAAAAAACTGAAAAGGACCCCTCCCCCTGATTAAATCTGCCCTGTGGACCCCTAAGATCCGGGAATACGCCAATCAACTTAGTTTGTGAATTTTACATAAGAATACACTTTTATATTGTATCTATATTCTCTAACATTTTTCTATAAGGCACACACACACACACACACACACACAAACATACAGACACTCAGTTTATATAGAAGACTAGCAGGGCTACCCGGCGTTGCCCGGGGCTATAAAAAACAAAGTAGTAGAAATTAAAGAGTGTGTGTAACATCTTTATATAAAAACTTCAACTCTCTTCCTTTCTCTAGCCGTCTCTCTTTCCCTGGCTCACATTACTTCCCTCCCTCCTTTAACCCTCTATTTCCCTTTTTCCCATATGATTCTTATCTTGTTTAAATGTGTTAAAAACTAATAATGATGTAATTCTTCCTCCCCGGAGCCATCTGCTTTAAATGGAATAGTGTAATGTTACATTTATTGCTCTGCGACATAAGAAAAAATACAACGACCATGCCTGGGCCATGTACAGGGTCGGGCAGCTAAATTGGTACTTTTTTTTATTTTTACAAAATTCATAATTTAAAGGATTAAATATGGAAAGATATCATTTTAACATTTATTTATTTAATTATTACAGTCTATTGAACAAAATTATTCAATATGAGAACCCTTTGCATCAATTATTTTGGAAATTCTTTGACGAAACCGTGAACAGCTCCTCTTTATTTTATTGGGATCGAGATTGCGAAATGCTCGTTGAATGGCTGTCTTCAATGAGTTTGTATTTGGGTGTGGATTGACATTAGTCTGTCCCTCGACGACGCCGAATAGATAATAGTCGCAAACATTTAGATCTGGAGAGCTGCTGGGCCAAATATCCTTCGGAACAAACAAGGGAAGATTCTCCTTCATGAAATCTTGGACTTTCCTGTATCCATGCACTGGTGCCGAGTCTTGGGTGAGCATGACTTTCGTAGGGTTGTAGTTTCTACGGATCCAAGGCAATAAAACATTATTAAGAATGTTCAAATACTCCGCTGTGTTGATTTTAAGACCCGCTTCGATGAAATGAGGAGGCTTCACCTTTCCATCACTTGCCACGGCTGCAAAAACCATCACAAAAGCAGGATTTTTGCTCTGCATCACAGGAGGAACTTCCGAAGGGTCACGGGCAATAACTCGAGTGTTCTGGCGATTTGGAACCTCATCCACGATGAACTTTTTCTCATCAATAAAAATGCGCACATGTCCTCCTTTGTGTTTCAGATGGTTGATAAGATTGGGGCATCTTTCAACTCTGATAGCTTTTGAACGGGCAGTGAGGAGATTATGGCGTCTCCTAACATAGGACTTCATCCCAAGGTCTTCGTTGATTGCTCTGCTGATAGTTCTGCGACTCACATTGCGTTTTTTTGCCAGTTTCGACATCGACTGACTTGGGTCTGCCTTTATCGACCTTTTTAGCCCCACCAGGAAAGTGTTTGCACGCTTTCGATCACTACGAGTACTGTGCCGACTTCTCTCAACCTTACACTCGACATCGAAATTAGCCACAACCCGATAGACGGTCGTTTTTGCATAGCCAGTGCTCTTAACAATGTCCGAAGGAGAACTCCCGGCGCGTCTCATTTCGCATATAGTTATTCTTCGTGCTAATTCCGCCATATTAAAACAAATTTGAGTAAATATAATAATGCTATCTTGCAATAAAGTGTTTAAGGATCCTTAGTAAAAAAAACCTTAATCATAAGATCAAAAATAAAAACGATATTAGCATTTTAAATTAGTTCCAATTTATCTGCCCGACCCTGTACTGCAAAGTGCCATGCCAGGATCATATACTGCACAAGTACCGTTCTTGGTTCATATACTGCACAAGTGCCATGCCCCGGGTCATGTAATGCACAAGTATCATGCCTGTGTCATATACTGCACAAGTGTCATTCCCCGGTTAATATACTACACAAGTACCATGCCCGGGTCATATACTGCACAAGTACCATGCTCCGGTTCATATACTGCACAAGTGCCATGCCCCGGGTCATATACTGCACAAGTACCATGCCCGGGTCGTATAATGCACAAGTATCATGCCCCGGGTCATATACGGCACAAGTACCATGTCCGGGGCATGTACTGCAGAAGTACCATGCCCCTGGTCATATACTGCACAAGTACCATGCCCCTGGTCATATACTGCACAAGTACCATGCCCGGTTCATATACTGCACAAGTACCATGCCTGGATCATATACTGCACAAGTGGCAATCAGAAGAGAAACCTAGATGGCGTTAAAATATTATCAAATACTATCACTCTAACGTCACATACCTATCACTATGACGTCAGGGTGAATGATAACATTAAAAAATTGTGATCACATTAAACGAACCAAAATAATGGGGACTAAGCAACCCTTGCCTCACTATGTGTCCCTGTTCTCTTCCCTCCTCTTACAATGGCGTCATTTCCAGTGACTCAGAGTCAAATGAAATTAAAAGTTATTTCAAATGATTAAAATATGACTCATCATTTTTATTAAAGACCATAAATTGTTTTATGTACGTGAGGTATAATTTACCGGACAACGCCGAATACTTTTCTTTTGCGCACGTACAGAGTGGCGGCCAGTGGCAGCTAGTGGCTGACCTTGGCGTAGTTTCTTACCCCCTCGATGTAAATAGAATTGACACTAAGAAATGTTAAATAAAATTTAAAGTTATTTCAAATTATTACGTAATTAAATTACAATATGACTCAGCAATTTCAAATTACTATAAACTATAATGAAAAATAACTGAAAAGCCCCTCCCCCCCTGATTAAATATGCCACATGGACCCCTAAGTGGTCGGTTTATAGATTCGGGAATACTCTCATCATCTTACTCCGTGAATTTTACATAAGAATACCCTTTTATATGTTATGTATATTCTTTAAACCTAAATTGTGTTTTTAACCGTGAGTTATCGTTCTTCCTTAGCTATCCTCTAAAAAATAAATTTCAGTAAAATCCATTGATTTTTTTATGTACGTAAGGAATTATTTGCAGGACAACGCCGAATACTTTTCTTATATAAGATATTATAAAATGTACAGGTATTTATGTACGTACAGAGTGGCGGGCACTGGCGGCTAGTGACGGATCTTGACGTTGTTTCTTACCCCGCCCCTGGAAATAGAATTGACGCTAAGAAACATTAAATAAAATTAAAAGTTATTTCAAATTATTACGTAATTAAATTACAATATGACTCAGCAATTTCAAATTACTATAAAATATAATGAAAAATAACTGAAAAAGACCCCCCCCCCCCGATGAAATCTGCCCCATGGACCCCTAAGGGGTGGGTTTATAGATTCGCGAATACGCCCATCAACTTACTCTGTGAATTCTACATACGAATACCCTTTTATATTGTATCTATATTCTCTAACATTTTTTCTATAGGGCACACACACACACACACACACACACACACAAACATGCAGATATTCAATCTTATATAGAAGATTTAAAATAGTTTTTAAACACAGGCTGAAATTTATTTACGAGAGCTCTAATGGTGTAAGAAGGGGCAGACAACTCTGTTTGGCACTTGTGCAGATGTGGTACACGACCCGAAATTTATTTTTGAAGAGTTCCAATAGTGTAAGGGGCAGACAACTCTCTTTTTAATATATTGATAGAACATTTATTGAAGAAAATAGAATTTGGGAAAATGAACAGTATATTTTTTCCATTTCAAAACCAACAAAACGAACAGTCCTCTTGTTTGGATTAACAGTTTTTTTAGGTTTTTTTAGTTTAAAATATTAAATTATCGCAGAACTTAAAATTTTCAAGACATTCACGTCGATTACGTCCATTTTCGGAGAAGCTAGAAATTTTTCACAAATGTTATGTTCTGCGATGATTTAATATTTTAAACTATAAAAAAAATTCAAAAATCTGTTAATCCAAACAAGAGGACTGTTCATTTTTTTGGTTTTGAAATGAAAAAATATACTGTTCATTTTCCCAAATTTTATTTTCTCACACCATTGGAAGTCTTCTAAAATAAATTTTGGCTCGTGTACCGCATCTGCACAAGTGCCGAAACGGCACTCATGCAGAATAGGAACACGAGCCAAAATTTATTTGAGAAGATCTCCAATTGTGTAAGAAGGGGCAGACAACTATTTTTTACTACGCAATTTCTCCGAAAATGGAAAATATGCATTTTTTTAAAATAAGAAGTCATGCAAATTCAATTAAGGCCAAGCAACTAACTTCTTGCTCCCCCCCCCTCTGACGTCATTGTGGTTGGTTAACTTAATTTCGCGCCTTTTTAAATTTAATTTCATAATTCACAAAGTTAAAATGCCTACTGCATGCACCGTTCCTCATTGCGAGGGCAATTATGAAAAATAAACTGACAGTCTCAGTGTTTGGATTTCTAAAAGAGGAAGAATTACGGCAAATATGGATACACGCAATAAAGCGAGATATGTTTACACCAACTAAATATAGTGTAGTGAGTTTGAATTTTTTTTAATTATATAAAAAATCAAAAGTCTGAATTACTTATTCATTATTTGATACAAAAGTAGTGTATAGCCAATAATTATGGTTTCCATTTTTTTTAAATACTATTTTTGATGTCTTATTAAGTGTAGTATATTTTATCTTTTCTCTATACTTTTGTAGATCAAATTAATGAAATAATAACGCCATATTTAATCAATATTTTCACCAAAAATATTGATTAAACAATGCTATATTCAATAATAATATCGTTAATTAACAATGATAATATCGTTAATTAACCAAGATTACATGTTAACATGATAATATCGTTAATTAACCAAGACTACATGATAATATCGTTAATTAACCAAGACTACATGTTAACATGATAATATCGTTAATTAACCAAGATTACATGTAAACATGATACTATCGTTAATTAACCAAGACTACATGTTAACATGATAATATCGTTAATTAACCAATATTACATGTAAACATGATACTATCGTTAATTAACCAAGACTACATGTTAACATGATAATATCGTTAATTAACCAAGATTACATGTTAACATGATAATATCGTTAATTAACAAAGATTACATATTAACATGATACTATCGTTAATTAACCAAGACTACATGTTAACATGATAATATCGTTAATTAACCAAGACTACATGTTAACATGATAATATCGTTAATTAACAAAGACTACATGTTAACATGATAATATCGTTAATTAACCAAGACTACATGTTAACATGATAATATCGTTAATTAACAAAGACTACATGTTTACATGATAATATCGTTAATTAACCAAGACTACATGTTAACATGATAATATCGTTAATTAACCAAGATTACATGTTAACATGATACTATCGTTAATTAACCAAGACTACATGTTAACATGATAATATCGTTAATTAACCAAGACTACATGTTAACATGATAATATCGTTAATTAACCAAGACTACATGTTAACATGATAATATCGTTAATTAACCAAGATTACATGTTAACATGATACTATCGTTAATTAACCAAGACTACATGTTAACATGATAATATCGTTAATTACCCAAGATTACATGTTAACATGATACTATTGTTAATTTACCAAGACTACATGTTAACATGATAATATCGTTAATTAACCAAGATTACATGTTAACATGATAATATCGTTAATTAACCAATATTACATGTAAACATGATAATATCGTTAATTAACCAAGACTACATGTTAACATGATAATATCGTTAATTAACCAAGATTACATGTTAACATGATAATATCGTTAATTAACCAAGACTACATGTTAACATGATAATATCGTTAATTAACCAAGACTACATGTTAACATGATAATATCGTTAATTAACAAAGATTACATATTAACATGATACTATCGTTAATTAACCAAGACTACATGTTAACATGATAATATCGTTAATTAACCAAGACTACAGGTTAACATGATAATATCGTTAATTAACCAAGATTACATGTTAACATGATACTATCGTTAATTAACCAGGACTACATGTTAACATGATAATATCGTTAATTAACCAAGACTACATGTTAACATGATAATATCGTTAATTAACCAAGACTACAGGTTAACATGATAATATCGTTAATTAACCAAGATTACATGTTAACATGATACTATCGTTAATTAACCAGGACTACATGTTAACATGATAATATCGTTAATTAACCAAGACTACATGTTAACATGATAATATCGTTAATTAACCAAGACTACATGTTAACATGATAATATCGTTAATTAACCAAGATGACATGTTAACATGATACTATCGTTAATTAACCAAGACTACATGTTAACATGATAATATCGTTAATTAACCAAGACTACATGTGCTTTAGATTGACTTTACACCACAGCGTCAATTACCTATATTTCTTATATCGCTCCCCGTCGACCCAGAACTGTACTCTGCTAAACTCTGTCTCTGAAAGCATAGATAGAGCACTCTTAATTGACTCGAATGTCCAGATACATGTATTTGGGGATTTTAATGCTCACCACCGCGACTGGTTGGGATTCTCCAGCCTTACTGACGCAGCCAGCAACTCTACGTATAATTTCTCACTCCCTCTCAGACTGTCGATTTTCCGACCCGCATCCCCGATCGAGTAGACAAACAAGCCTCACTTCTAGACCTTTTCTTGACCTCAATGCCCAAGGCTTGTGTGACGAAAGCTCATAGCCCACTCGGGAATGCTGATCACATTTTGCTAATGATACATATTACCCTAAAAAATCGTCCAAAAGCTGATGAACCGTTGCTTAAAACAACAAGATACTACAAGCAGGCTGATTTCGAATCAATCAGAGATCACATCAGTGACGCCCCATGGAGGGAAACCTTCTCACTTCCTGCCGACCAGTGTGCAAACGAATTGACTGAATGGGTCAAAGTAGGCATTCAAGCCTATGTCCCCATGCGAAAATTCTTTAGCAAGCCCCTACTCCCCTCAATGGTTCACCTCGGAATGTGCATCTGACATTTCTGAGAGGCAACAAGCATTCCGTAAATTCGGCTACCATAAGTCAGCTACTAATAGACATGAGTTTATAGAGTCAAGAAATAATTGCAATGCCGTGATAGTTGAAGCGAAGAGAAGGTATAATGAGTTAACAAAAAATTCATCCAGTCACAGAAACTAGGTACTCGTGATTTCTGGAAAATCTACAATAGTGTAGTGAATAATTGTCAATAAACGATTCCCCACTATCAAACCACAATGATGTCGTATGCACGGCCACTGATAAGGCTGAACTACTTGCCCAGCGCTTCGCTTCTAACTCTACTTTGGATTCAGATAACAACCCCCTCCCCAATTTCCCATTGTGGACCGAAGCCACACTTGATAACCTGGTTATCACCCCATCCCAGGTCAGAGACATCATAAAAAACCTTGACACCTCCAAAGCTTGTGGGGCTGATCTTATACCTGTAATAGTAATAAAGAAATGTTCTGCTGAACTGGCCCCTGTCCTCTCTAAACTCTTCAATAAATGCCTAGCTGAATCTTGCTTCCCCGATAGCTAGAAAATTGCCTCTGCGGTACCAGTCTACAAGAGTTATGGGAATAGAACCGATCCTCAGAACTATCGTCTAATCAGTCTGCTTCCGATCTTTGCTAAAATCTTTGAATCTTTAAGCAATCTAGCGATAGTACGGCACTTAGATAATGCTAAACTTCTATATGACCGCCAGTATAAATTTAAACAAGCACGATCTACTGCAGACATCCTAACAGTCATCTCTGAACGCATGTATCATACACTTGACAAGGCAGGAGAAGCTAGGGCGATAGCGCTTGATATATCCAAGGCCTTTGACAAGGTATGGCATAAAGGGCTTCTCCTGAAAATATACTCATACGGTATTACTGGGCAATTACTTAATATAATTAGATCCTTCCTAGACAAAAGAAAAATCCAGGTTGTCCTCGATGGCCGTTCATCTAAGCAACATGACATAAATGCTGATGTACCCCAGGGATCTATCCTTGGACCATTGTTGTTCCTGATCTATATAAACGATCTCCCTGATGACATAGTGTCTGAGATTGATTTATTTGCTGACGACACCACACTTTACTCTCGCCATGTTAGCAAAACCGACGCGATCATATCCGAGGCATTGGCTGAATCTTTAGAAAATGACCTCCAGGCTGTAGTGGATTGGGGTCATAAATGGTTGGTAACTTTTAATGCCGTTAAGACAAAGCTCCTTTCCTTCAATAACTACAAGAAACCTCTCCAACCACCGATTGTCATGGTTAATAACACCCTACCTGAGAGTTCATCATTCAAACTCCTCGGCCTAACCTTCACAGGTAACATGAATACATTGAAGACATTGCCAAGGCTGCCGCAAAGAAGGTTGGCTCCCTCTACCAGGCTAGTAAAATCCTCACACCTGACATTATCCTGTATCTCTACAAAGCCACCATCCACCCATGCATGGAGTATTGTTGTCACATCTGGGCTGATGCATCATCTACTAGTATCTCCCTTTTTGACAAGGTCCAAAAAAGAATCGCCAACCTAATAGGTCCCTCACTGTCAGCCAAGCTCCAGTCCCTGTCCCATCGCCGCAATGTAGCATCCTTGTGCTTGTTTTACAAATACTTCAGTGGATTATGCTCCGATGAATTGGCTACTCTGGTACCCCCTCGACGTAAATTCATTAGACTAACTCGACAATCAACTAAATCTCATCCATTCACTGTGGAGGTCCCCAGATGTCAGAGAACGTTCTACTCAAATAGCTTCTTTCCTCGTGCTGCTGGCCTCTGGAACTCCCCTCCTGCCCCCTGTTTCCCCGGCAGTACAGACATGCAGAAATTTAAAACTAATGTAAACAGACATCTCGCTGCGCAGATCCCAATTTAGGTTGACCCCCCCCCCCGCCCAACCTTCTCCCCCCTTTTCTTTTTCTCAGTAGCCCCTTACTTCTACAGTGGCGGCCTGCCTTGTTTGGGGTGAACTTTGTTAAAAAAAATAAATAAATAAAAATAATTTGTTTCGAGTTGTAATAATTTCATTAACACAGAGTTTAAGGGCATTTTTCATAATATATACGAAATAGTTAAAAAAAAAAAAATTTTTAAACATATACAGATCTTTATTTTCATTAAAAAAACATTCATGGATTTTTTTTATGGTGTATTTTGTTAAAAAAAAATAATACATTTTCACTAAGATTTAAAAAAAAAATAGTTTCACTACATCTCCTGTTTTGGTTTATTAATAAATATTGAAAAATTCATTAAAATTGATTGATTTCCTGAATTCTTGTGATTTTTTAGGTGAAGGGAGGGTCAAAATGTTTTTACATTTTGGGGATCGGACTTTGATTTTGCACGAACCTATGTCTTAATAGCAAGATAGGAGTTGGTCATTCCATTATCAAACAAACAGTTAACATTGAACTTTTTTCTGTATAATTTTTAAACAAATTTCAAAGTCTGAATTAGTTCCGGTTGATTGGGTTAGAAGTTTAAATAATGGTATCGTTTGTATTTTAAATTATTTCTTCAGGTTTGTGAACTTCATTTTCGACCCGAGGACATAAATAGAGAGGCATCCGCATTTGACTCCAAAACAGGTTGAACAATTACTGTTAAACTTCAGAAACCATATCTCCGAAATGGTGCTATCCCTCGAATTCTGCCTAACTGCCCCCCCCCCATATTTATTTGCATCGTCGACAAGCTTCAGAGAGTCACCAGATTCTAAAAGAGTACGACTTGAAAATTCTGCATTTAAACGTGCTTTAAGTGAAAGCATTGCTGCTGAAATAGCATATACACGAGAGAAGATTTTCAGAACTCTTGAAGTCATAGAAAAAAAATGTAATTTTCTTGATCGAAATTGGAGCATTATTAGGCAAAAAGATAGACTTATTATATGCCATATTAGCAAATATCCATGTCCCAAAATCACACTGTTCCTGGTAATTGCATCTGATTTAGTAGTAAATGTATTCTGCAGTGATGTGGAAATGAATACTATAGGGGAGTATAAGATTCCTAAACATATAACTGATGAAAATACTCTACACATTTTGATGGAGAACATGGAAAAATGGACATAGAAGAACAGCAAACTAAACCTCAAAATGCAATTTCTATATTAAAATTAATCTTGTCGTTTCTGTTCTTAGTGTAAGATGAATCATTTAAATATTTTAATGCAATTAAATTCATATACGAACAGATAAACATAATGACACAGAATACGTTTAATTATTCGAGTGAAATGATGATATTTTCTTCCTTGTTATATAACTGCTCCCCTAGAGGGTACATACTGTTAAGAGATACTAGAAATGTAATTTTACCATGTTATTCGACCATCAGAAGACTAATCTTATCAACCTCTATGAATCCTGTAGTTGAACAACATGATAACAATTTTCTTATGTATATTAAAAGTAAGTTCAAGTTACTAGTGCAGAAAGATATCACAGTATCTTTACTTGTTGATGAAATTCATCTAAAACCTTATTTTGATTATAAGGGTGGTAATGTTGTTGGCTTAGCCAACAATATCAATGAATCTGCAACAAGTGCATATGCTTTTATGCTTAGCAGTGTATTCTCACAATATAAGGATTTTGTCTGCGTTATGCCAACTAAATGTCTTCGATCTGAGAACTTATTTGATATAATCAAACGTTTAATCATTGGTATAGAGGAGATAGGCTTTAGAGTATTATCGGTTATAACAGATAATAATGCAATAAATAAAAAGGCTATGTCTTTCTTTTGTAGCCCAGCAACGCTTTCAATTGTATATCCACATCCAGTGCGAAACTCTAGGCCTTTTTTCTTATTATTCGACTCAGTACATATATTAAAATGCATTAGAAACAACTGGCTTGGCCAAAAAGATGCAAGTAAATGCATGATGTTCCCAAAGTTTTGTCATAATGGAAATCATGAATTAGATAACATCCAAAGTGCCCCATTTTCTAGCTTACACAAACTTTATGACTTGGAATCTCAATCACTTTTGAAATATTGTTACAAATTAACTTCAAAGGCTCTTTCTCCCACTAATCTTGAAAGGCAAAATGTTACTTTGGTTCTGCAAATTTTCAATGAATACACTATTCAGGGATTGCTGACCTTAGGAAAACAGAAATGTTTGGCCAACTTTGCAGAAACTGCAGAATACATAAAGATATTTTATATTTGGTGGACAATAATGAATGTAAAAACACCAAATAAAGGTTGTCGGCTTAACAATGAATATGCTAATCCACTTAAATTAAATGAAGAAAATTATAGATTTCTCTCTCTATTCTGTGACTAGTTAGAATGTTGGAATAGCATGGAACTGGGAAATTAACAAAGGAAAGATACACTGCTTTACATCATACCACATATGCAATTCTTGAACTAACTAAATATTGCATAAAAGAAATGAACATGACGTTTATATTACCTGGCAAGTTTCAAACAGATAACCTTGAGGCAAGGTTTGGCCAGTACCGGCAACTTAGTGGGGATCAGTATAATGTCTCTATACGTCAAGTATTGGAATGTGAGAAGAAACTCAGAATGTTGTCAGTATTAAAACTTAGCCTGCCACTTAATAACCAAACTATTGATTTGAAGAATTTACAAGAAGCTAACTGGGATGAAATGGCAAGGGAGCAACAGCTAGATGTTTCTAAATTTAACATAGATGTAACAGATGATGATGTTAATCAGTGCAGAGAAGTACTCCCTGTTATATTATACTTAGCAGGTTATTGGTGTTCTGCAGTTTTTAAGAAACTGAAATTCAATAGCTGCAAGAAATTAGTATCTGGAAAAGATGATGCGGAAGAGGTAAACCTGCATTTTCAAGGGATTAACAGAAGTTCTCTGTTATATCCCAGTGATGTAACAAAGAATGCTCTTATTTATAATTATATTGTTATATGTAAATGTGATTTAAGATACAGCAATAATTTGCATATGTGGTGGGTTAAACAATATAAAAACCGTACTTTTTTGACTGAAGAGTGAGTTGAGTTTGGAAGAGAAGAGAGTGAAGATTGGAGAGAGAACTTTTAATATTGGAGATTGCAATTGTCGGTGAAGGTGAAGAAAATCCAATATTATTTTTTATTTATTTAAGTTTGGATTACAAGCTATCTCGGCGTGAAGAGGAGAATATGGAGTCCGGAAAAATAAGTTTGAGCAAGGATGTGATATCGCCTTTTAGTGAAAAAGGTGATGTAGTCGGGTGGATGAAAAAAGTAAAACTGATGGCGAAACTACAGAGAGTACAAGAACTGGCTTTTTCTGCATGGGGATGCGCTTGCTTTCTACCTCGAGATGAGTGATACAGACCAATTAGATGCGGAAATGATAGAGATGAGGTTGGTGACAATATTCACTGAAGGTCCTTTCGAAGCCTATGACACACTGAAACGATTCAGGTGGACTGGAGAATCGGTGGATGTTTATGCCAACAATATCAAAAGATTTGCTGGATTAGCTGGATACCTAGGGATAGGTCTGGATCAGACAGCAAAACTCGCGTTCATCACAGGATTTCCAGATGGCGTATCTGTGGCACTGCAACAATTGCATCACTTGGAGAGACTGGATGTTAGTCGACTGATACCGACTGCACGGCTATTGGTTAGCAAGAGGATGCGAGATACTGGGACGGTGGCAGCGAGTGCACAAAGCACTACACTGAAAAATGAGATTCAAAGAGAATCTTCAAGCATTCGGTGCTTTAGGTGTCGAGGACCACATCTTATTAAAAATTGCACGGAGCCAGCTAGAGTCAGAGTAAGGTGCTATGAGTGTGCAAGAATTGGGCACATTGCGAGATATTGTTCTCTGGCTCAGGGAAATGAGCAAAGGAGAGCTTCTGCGCCAGTAGCTACCCCAGAAACAGAATGAAGGCGCAGTACGGAACTCTACCCATGATAGAAGTGGCAGTAAATGATGCTGTAATGACGGCACTTGTTGACACTGAATGCACCACCACTCTACTTAACTCCAAACTTGTGAGTAGGTGTGGTAGAAGTGGCACGATAAAAACAGTTGACGGTCGGGACGTAAAATGTAAGGGAGCCCGGCAAGTGGAAATGAAAGTATGTGGGGTACGAGTGAAGGTGGAAGTGATTCTGATGGATCACATGATTGACGGAATTGATGTCATAATTGGAATGGATGTGATCTATGAGATGGGAGGTGTGAGTATAAACAAAACTGAGGTCAAGTTTGGAGATGTACACTGTGCCGTAGCTGCCCATCAGCCGAACGTTTGCAAAATTGAGGATAAAGATTTCGAGGTGGATTTTGATGGAGAGAGATGGACAGGGAAATGGAAATGGATGGGAGAGCATCCAGTGTTGCAGAACAAAGTAAAATATTATAAGAATTTCCTGGACAGTGAGAAAAATTCAGAGTTCGAGAAGGAAGTGGAAAGGTGAATAGCAGATGGTATTCTCTTACCATGGAAGGATTAAGAAAATGGTGTGTTACCGTTGATGGCAGTAGTCCAGGACACAAAAGGTAAAGTGAGGCCAGTGTTAGATTTTCGGGAATTGAACCGTTTTGAAGCATGTCATACAGGGAGCGACCTAATAGATGTGTGTGATGAAAAAATGAGAAAATGGAGGCGGTTGACATGAGGAACTGCGATTGTCGACCTTAAGTCTGTCTACTTGCAACTACACGTGGCAAAAGAGCTATGGCAGTACCAGCTAGTTTGCTATAAAGAAAAAACCTACTGTCTGACACGGTTAGGATTTGGGCTTAATGTTGCACCAAAAATTATGGCAGCCATTCTAAAAACTGTGTTAATGAAAGGAAATAAGACAAAGGAGGCCACTGATTCGTACATTGATGACATAATCATAGATGTGACAAAAGTATCGACAGAGGAAGTGGTGGAACATCTTAAGGGATTTGGCTGACAGCAAAGCAACCTGAATCCTTGGACGGCGGAGCGGCACTGGGACTTAAGTTGATGAAAGGAAAGACGGGTGAGCTGATGTTCAAAAGGGGCAACGAAGTCCCGAAGATGACGAAAGAAATGAATAGGCGGCAGTTATTCTCTATCTGCGGCAAATTGTTGGGGAACTATCCAGTTGCGGCATGGCTGCGACTGGTATGCAGTTATGTTAAAAGAAGAGCAAGTGGAGTAGACTGGGAGGAAAGAGTTGATGGCAAAACTGTCAAAGTAATACAGGAGATTCTAACTGATGTAGAGAAGGAGGACCCAGTTAGTGGAACTTGGCACATACCTGAAACAAAAATAGGAGTAGTGTGGTGTGATGCAAGCAGTATTGCAACAGGCGTGGTTGTGGATATTGGTGGTTTGGTGGCGGAAGATGCAGCATGGCTGAGAAAAAAAAGATGACTGCAATCACATTAACGTGGCCACATTCGATGCTGTTTTGAAAGGCGTCAATTTAGCCATAAAATGGGGATTGAGAGAGATTGAAATAAGGACCGATTCAGCAACGGTACTAAGTTGGGTGAACTCTACAGTGGAGGAGAGTGGAAAAATAAGAACCAAGGGTGCTGGAGAAATGATCGTAAAGCGAAGATTGGGAATACTTGGAGAGTTAATATCCGAATTTGGACTGTGAATAAAGGCAGTGTGTGTGCCTTCACAGAGAAACAAAGCAGATGCGCTAACCCGAATAAAGAAACGGTGGTTAGTTGAGAAAGAAGAGGTGCCGGTATGCTGTTTAGGAACCGGAGAACTAGAAGAGTTGCATTGCATGCACCACATGGAAGTGGATAGAACATTATATTTGGTGCGGAAAGTTGATCCACTTATAAGACGGGAGGAAGTTCAGAGAGTGGTCAGGAACTGTGTTCGATGTCAATCAATCGATCCTGCCCCGAATATACATGATCCTGGTGAAATTGGAACTTCAAATAATTGGACAAGATTAGCTATTGACATAACACACTATCGTGGGGCCGCATACTTGTCAATGATTGACTGTGGGCCTGGGAGACTAGCAATATGGAGGGAGTTACATGCGGAGACGGCAACTGCGGTTACAGAGGAATTGGAGAAGGTGATGCTTGAATGGGATCCGGTAATGGAGGTGATAATGGACAATGGC
Source organism: Sepiola atlantica (assembly GCA_963556195.1). Classification (NCBI taxonomy): domain Eukaryota; kingdom Metazoa; phylum Mollusca; class Cephalopoda; order Sepiida; family Sepiolidae; genus Sepiola; species Sepiola atlantica. The sequence goes on from CAUVYP010000165.1 coordinate 521,299, forward strand.
ACGGTTTTTCGCTCAGAACGTCTCCAGACAATGCTAGAAAAATGGAAAATAAAAAGATATTACAGGGCAGCCTATAGGCCCGGAGGAAATGGAATAGTAGAGCGACATCATCGGACAGTGAAAGCGATAGCTGAGAGACCAGGGATATCACCCGAAGAGGCCACATTCTGGTACAACATGGCACCCAAGGTCAGACAGAGGGACGAGACAGTGCCACATAGATCCATTTTTAAATATGAATGGCGACATCCAAGAGATATATCCTCAGAAGTCGAAGAGCGAGGACCAACCAGAATCCAAATAGGAGAAGAGGTTTGGGTGAAGCCACCAAATGCTCGATGTACAACGCAATGGGGAAGAGGAGTGATTACTGGAGTGCAATCCCCTAACAACTTGAGTGTCAATGGGATGCCGCGGCATATTTTAGATTTGAGACGTGTGGTCCAAGTAAACGATGGAGATGTAAGCACCAGACATGAAGGTGAGGCGGTCGCGATGCAAAGACCGCGGAGGGAACGTAATGCGCCGATTTGGGCACAAGATTATGTGATGGGCAATATGACCTTTGATGATCATGGGGGTGTGTGATTTAAGATACTGCAATAATTTGCATATGTGGTGGGTTAAACAATATAAAAACCGAACTTTTTTGACTGAAGAGTGAGTTGAGTTTGGAAGAGAAGAGAGTGAAGATTGGAGAGAGAACTTTTAATATTGGAGATTGCAATTGTCGGTGAAGGTGAAGAAAATCCAATATTATTTTTTTTATTTAAGTTTGGATTACAGTAAACTTGTTAAAAATTCTTCCTTTCTTAAGTCAGTCCATCAGAGAAAATTAGCTATGTTTATAACATTGAATGTTTTGGCAGATGCTAATCTTCTTTTTCATGTTGAATCTTGTGATGATGATCACAATATTGAAAAAATAGAAGGATAATCTGGAGTTCCTCCAATTATATACTGAACAATTTTTGTGATATGAAAAATGATCACATCAGTAAGAAAAAGCTAAACAGAAAAAGAAAATTAAAAACATTCTACTAAATATTTTCTATAAGTTTGACATAAAAAAATAATTCTGCACTAGTAAAAAATATTTCTGCACTAGTAACTTTGTTTGTTTGTATTTATATTATTTGTTTGAATTTATTTTGTTTTATTTTTTAATTAATCGTTCGTTTTCATTTTTAAACTAACTTATCGTTTGTTTTTATTATTGTTTGTTTACATTTTTACATTATTCATCGTTTGTTTTTAATTTGTTAGTTTATTTAATTGTTTGTTCCCAAAATTCATAATTCAGTTTTTTGCCGTATTTGATCGTGAATTATTATTTTCTTTAAATTTATATTGAATAAAGATCAGTTTCAGGATAAATCGAATCGTGTTCCTTTCTTTTCTTTTTTTACATGCAATTTTTAAAGTTTTCTAATGCTTTGTTTTAAATATTTACAATATCGTATGGTCAACATGTTTTGATATTTTGGATAAATTTAGTAAAGCTGTTTTTTGTTTACAGGAAATAATACATTTGCACCAAGCTTTCTAATAAAGTAATGGATTCATTTTATTCCGTCATCATTAATTAATAAATACTGAAAATTTCATTAAAATTGGTTGATTTCCTGAATTTTGATGGATTATTTAGTGAATGGAGAAGTCGAAATGCCTTCTTATTACGACGGCCATTGTTTTGACACACAATGCAATGACGTCATCTTCGAGCCAGCAGGCCTGTAGTAGCTCTCGGTGGCCCCACCCCCTTGTCTTTGAAAACCCTCGGTTCTCCAGAAGGGTTCGCGATCCCGCTGACTTCCGGGTTATCCTGCAGTAAATTTCAAGTACGGATGATCATAAATGATAAAAGAAACTTTTTTTTAACGGAAAATTTAAAATTGTATTTTTAGTATAATAAAATAAGTTTTCTTTAATGAAAATATAACAAATCTTTAATAAATCTGTTTTTATGAATCAAATATGTTGAAATGTCTTTTGTTTGTTTCATGAAAATATCACAAATCTTTAATAAAAAATATTTTTGATGAATCAAATGTGTTGAAATGTCTTCTTTTTATTGATATAAATAAAGTTTTGAAATGTCTTGTATTTGTGAAACAGTAACATAATGTGTTTTAATTTTTAATGAACATATAATAAAATAGCTTAGTATTTCAATAGTAATTTTTAAAGCAAATGTATTTTGTATTTTGTGAAACAGCAACATAATTTAAAGTATTTAAAAAAAATAATAAAAGCGTATACAATAAAGAATATTGCCGAAATTCTTGAAGGTAGCTGTTGAAGTTGTCAGCGCTAGACATTTTAAAACTTTATTCATATCAATTAAAAAAAACAGATTTTTTTTTATTAAAGATTTGTTATATTTTCATAAAAATATAAACAAACATATATTTGATAATTTTTTTTGTTCACAACTTATTTTATTATACTAAAAATACAATTCTAAATTTTCTGTTAAAAAAAAGTTTCTTTTATCATTTATGATCATCCGTACTTGAAATTTACTGCAGGATAACCCGGAAGTCAGCGGATCGCGAACCCTTCTGGAGAGTCAGTTTTAAATTATACCAACAAAAAAATCATTATTTTTATTAAAAACACTGTACTCTGTTATCATTGTTCGCTTTACTTTTGGATCATGAACCCTTCTGGAGAGCCGAAAAGGTTACAAAAGAAAAATTCTAATATGAGTGTGGTTAAAAAAAAAGTTTGCGGTGAAGTTTGAGTGAGAAGATTTATCCAGAAGTCGAGGTGAACAAGAAGAACCGCCATTACAATAAGGTAATCATTGCATAAAAAATATGAAAAATACGTAGCAGTCAATGTTAAGTATTCTTTTGGGTATCTTTAAGAATAGCCCTACAACGAAAACGCTGAAAAAACAAATATACAACAAATAAAAGTTACCGTAGCCGATAAAACTGAATTTCCAAGTTAACTGTGACAGTTATTAATGAGTATAATCCGTTAAAAGTGCTATTTTTTATAAATTGATAGTTTTAGCGTACGTTAAGTGAAAAAAAGAATTAATGGCCGTTTCTCGATAGAAACTGGAGTCTCGTTCTCGTTTCGATTGTTTTTTACTGGGACCTATAGTCAAGGCGCAATCTTTGCATTTTTCAGCCAAGCAGAAGAACAAAACAAAACTACATTTTAAGCTAAAGGAATAAAATAATTTTCTTTTGATTTACATGTCAGTGTGCTTTTATTTACATATTATTTTCATTCGTCACACCGTAATGTTTTTTTTCTCCTGTTTCTGTAAAAAATTCCTAACCCTAAACCTTAACCTATCCCTAACCGAACCCCAATGTTTCATATTTCAGTAAAGCAAAATAACAAAACCAAAAAAACAAAAAAAAAACACAGCTTTGATTATGACTCCCGGTAAAACAAAAACACACCACGTGACAACTGTTGACGCCATCTTTATTAAGTAAACATTTTGTTGGTGAAAAAAATTTTTTTTCATGTCTAATAAAAAGCCATTTATCCTACGTAAACATACAAACAAATGGAATAGATAACTAGGAAAATCTCCAGTCTCTACGTACGTCGCATTTATTTGTTGCATATTCATTTTTTTGACTACGTTCTACAACTTTTTTTCAACCCGACTCGCGAGTTATGGGGCTATTGTTAAAGATTCCCATTCTTTTTTTTTAATCGATAAATGATTACAGAAAACAACTGGGGCATTTATAACGACAACTAACAGAACGAAAAAGGGGTAAAAACAAACAAAGAAAACAAACAAATAGGCAACAAATAAATGTTACCAAAGGCAAGATAAGTTACTCTTCTACTAACCTGGATAAGTTTATTTGTGTTTTAACTTATTTTAAAGCGTTTTTTTTGTACAAAATAAACCTGGTGTCCACCTTTTCAGTTAGAACGCAGAACAAAATGGCTGTTCATAATCCCTGTACGAGAATTCTTGATAATCGGTAAAAAGTCGAAAAATAAACAAAATAGTGTTAGAAACACACCAAGAGAGAGCCAAACCCTCAATTGAAATAGTAACATTCAAATAATTTTGAGTTTTAATTCTCAAAGAGATCGGCGCTGTTGTAGAAGTTGTCTTTATTTTTCACTTCTTGAATTTTCTGTGAAGCTGCTTTTCGAGGTGGCCATTTTGAATTTTGTCTGCGGGGATCGTTAAATCGTCAAACCACTAAATTTATTGAAGAAAATAGAATTTGGGAAAATGAACAGTATATTTTTTCATTTCAAAACCAACAAAACGAACAGTCCTCTTGTTTAGATTAACAGATTTTTAGTTTTTTTTTAGTTTCAAATATTAAATTATCGCAGAAATTAAAATTTTTCAAGGCATTCACGTCGATTACGTCCATTTTCGGAGAAGCTAGAAATTTTTCACAAATTGCGAATTGTGATAATTTAATATTTTAAACTAAAAAAAATCAAAAATCTGGTAATCCAAACAAGAGGACTGTTCATTTTGTTGGTTTTGAAAAAAATATACTGTTCATTTTCCCAAATTCTATTTTCTTACACTATTGTAACTGTTCTAAAATAAATTTTGGTTCGTGTACCGCATCTGCACAAGTGTCATCTGTTTTTCTAGTTCGTCCGTAAATGGACGTAATCGACATGACTGCCTTGAATATGCGCGAGTTATTGTATTTAACCAGTACTCAACAGAAAGTGGGGGATTTTTGCAAGCGCATAGACTCCTTTCTTTTTCTTCGATAAATGTTTTATCAATATACTGTTGATTTTCACAAATTGTTATTTCTTCGAAAAATCTTCTATTAATTGAATTTGCATGACTTCGAATTTTTTTTAAGTGCATATTTTCCTTGTGGAAATTTCGGTATATTTTCTAGTAAGTCATGGGTTACTTCTCTTTGTTTGAAACCGTTTGAGGGTAAAGGCTTTTAGTTTTGCTTACGTGCCAGGTTGAAGATCACATGGATTATTTTGCGTAGGAGTTGGGTTAGGTTGACGCCATTTTGTGTCACGTGGTTTCTATTTTTAGAAATGATGCATTAGTTCTGTCTCGATTGATATTGGCGCGAAGTTTAATCAGAACAGAATTGGGCGCCTGACAGGCGACACCTGTTAAAACTGTTTCTCCGTCCATTGTTGGGACGTTAAATTTTGAGAAGAATTTCTACTTGAAGAAATTTAAGAAATAGAGTATCTCTTGGCAAGAATTGCCTTTTATGTATGAAATATTCTTCCTTCGGTCAACGAATATTTCCCTTTGAAGATGTTTCAGGTCAGAGACTTAGAATGAAGAATTATGGAGAATTTGAACGAGATAAAAAATATCTCCGGGCACGAAATTGCCTATGTTGAAGAGCTTAGCTCCCGGGAACTGGAATACTTTGCTGTTGAGAAGATTCTAAATCAGAGATTAAGAATCGTAAAGTGTGATCGTCCTTGCAACACAGATCGATTTGAACGAGATAACTTTGAAAATTGGATCCTCACATGATCGCGTGTGATGCTATTTGGGACAAACTGTGAAAAAATCAAGTATTATGTTTATTTGAAATTTGGACTGTTCTAGTGACGTATTTCTTACGTTGGGGTTGCTATAAGAAAATTATAGAAGAAAAGGAAAGAAAAAAGGAACTTTGTGACAGACGTTTGATAAAAGAAAAAAAAAGGTTATTTTTACCATGGAGGTTGTGTCGGCATTTAGCACGGTTTGTCAATTTTATTACTTTTGATTGTAACTTTGGTGTAAAGAAAAAAAAGAGACTATTTGATTGATTTTGTAAGAATACTGCCTTTATAAGATTGTGTATATTTTTGTTGTATCTAACTTTAATGTTAAGAAATCCTGATGTTGTATTTTTTTTTTTTTTTTTGTACGTTATCTAGGAATAATTTATTTATTCCAGCTCTGGAAAAAAAACAGTCCAAGCTACCTTTTTTTGTAAATAAAACTTTATTTTAACTTTTATGAACATCTTGTACTCGTCCATTCCTTCTCTCTTGTTATAATTTTTTTGTGATAATTCTCCTAGGTAACATGACTTTTGTTTAGAGCGGTTTTCGTTAACGCCCACGAAAAATCCGACATCCTTTCTTTTTCTTCGATAAATGTTCTATCAATATACTGTTGATTTTCACAAATTGTTATTTCTTCGAAAAATTGAATTTGCATGACTTCGAAGTTTTTTAAAAGTGCATATTTTCCATTTTCGGAGGAATTGCGTAGTAAAAAAGAGTTGTCAGCCCCTTTTTTACACAATTGGAGCTCTTCTAAAATAAATTTTAGCTCGTGTTCCTATTCTGCATAAGTGCCGTTTCTTTTGATTGGACATTTTTATAACGACAGCTAACAGAACGATAAGCAACAAATAAATGTTACCAAAGGCAAGATAAGTTACTCTTCTACTAACCTGGATAAGTTTATTTGTGTTTTAACTTATTTTAAAGCGTTTTTTTTTTGTTCAAAATAAACCTGGTGTCCATCTTTTCAGTTAGAACGCAAAACAAAAAGGCTGTTCATAATCCCTGTACGAGAATTCTTGATAACCGGTGAAAAGTCGAAAAATAAACAAAATAGTAATTTTATTTTGTAAAAAAAAACCTGGTATCCATCTATTCAGTTAGAACGGAATAATGACTGTTCATAAGCCCAGCACGTTGATCCTTGATAATTGGTGAAAAATCGAAAAATAAACAAAAATAGTGTTAGAAACACATCCAATAAATGTCACCAATTGTAGGAAAATGTAATGTTATACCAGTATTTTTCTTAATTTTCGTAATTTTAGCGATTATCGAAACTCTGTAAGTTCAGTCACTTGTTTTCGTTCTAACTGAACAGGTGGACACCAGGTTTGTTTTGAACAAAAAACTCTTTAAAATAAGTTTAAACTTTTTGAATTTTATAAAAGATGTTTTAATTTTGACTTTTATAAATATGAAACATTTTTAAAATGCGAACTATTGTGCAAAACTATATGATTGTTGAATTGGACATAAGATCTGCACCAGCCATACATATTGTTCTTGTTTGAAAATCGTTAAAGTGGGATTTTTTTCAATTATTTGGAAAGAGAAATTCTATACACAGACAGGTGCTTTTTTCATTTATTCAATCTGTCCAAATGATATTATGTATTGTGTCAGTTCGGGTTAGGATTTTGTGTCAGTGCTTCAGAGAGACAATGAGTTCCCAAGTGGATTAATTGATCTGCAGGGTAAGTTAGAAAACAACTTAAACATTTACAGGAATAGTGACAGGAGTGCAATTGATAAAACAATATCTCAGAACAAATTATGAGGTTCGTCTCATTATAAGGTTCTTTAATAACTTTTTTGTGTAAATACAAATTATAATGTTCGTCTCATTATAAGGTTATTTAAGCATTTTCTTGTTTAAATACAAATTATAATGTTCGTCTCATTATAAGGTTATTTAAGCATTTTCTTGTTAAATACAAATTATAATGGTCGTCTCATTATAAGGTTATTTAAGCATTTTCTTGTTTAAATACAAATTATAATGTTCGTCTCATTATAAGGTTATTTAAGCATTTTCTTGTTTAAATACAAATTATAATGGTCGTCTCATTATAAGGTTCTTTAAGCATTTTCTTGTTTAAATACAAATTATAATGTTCGTCTCATTATAAGGTTCTTTAAGCATTTTCTTGTTAAATACAAATTATAATATTCGTCTCATAGGATTCTTTAAGCATTTTCTTGTTAAATACAAATTATAATGTTCGTCTATTTATAAGATTCTTTAAGCATTTTCTTGTTTAAATTACACATTATAATATTCGTCTCATTATAGGATTCTTATAACGTTTACAGGAATAGTGACAAGGGTGCAGTCGACAAAACAATAGCTCAGTTAAAGTAGGTGAAAAAGGAGGAAGAAAACAAGGACCAGGAGTCGATCTGGTGCTCGTATTACTATGTAATATTGATCTTAGAGATGAGGTAGTTACTTAGTTTAGAGCAGCGGTTGTCAATTTTTATAAACAACTAAATGTATAATTTTTTACTTTAATTGACAACTAATATGAATTTAGAAAATAGTAAATACACTTATATCTAATGCTAGCAAATATATGCTCCATCTGGTCGCATATTTTTGCAAGATAGGGATGATGGTCTCATGGTGAACGAACATATACTAGACAGACCCCCAAAAGTATGTAATGATTGTGAGGATTGAATCATGACAGACGAATCTTATCTTCCCCCGAAAAAAGGAGTGAAGGCTTGGGAGTATGATATCATTATTGTTTTGAAAGTATCTGCTTCCTCATAATTAAATACACTTAATTATAATGAATGTAGGTTACATCGGCCGAAACGTTGTGATAAAAACACCAAAGATGAGAACAGTAGACCGAATATACCAAATTCAACATGAACTTAATTATAATGAATGTTTCAAATACTAAATTAAAAATTAATGTGTATGCAAATATATTTAAATATCATGTTTTAATTGAAATTTCTTTCATTTATAGGAACTATGGATAAAAACCAAAAGATTTTAACAAACCGAATAGAAAAAAGTTTACTTGATGGGAGTAGAAAATAAATCACAACGGTTTCATTTAATAAGTACGAGGGACATTCAATAAGTAATGCTCCTGACCCATTTCCCATAGCAGTAGATTAATGAAACGATCCCCGTATACAAATAAACACAAAGGATAAACTTTTACGCATGTAAGTTGTGTAGATCATCATTTGAATATTCATCGAAATTAAAAATACAAAATCTAGAGAATAATCTACTCATGGAGTATCTGGCTCAGCATGTTAAAAATATCAATTAAGTTGGGGCCAAAATGAAGTGTTGCAAATCATGTGACCATTTAGGAAACCAGGATACAGACTTCTCATCCACCAGGATCTTGTCCTTAGACATCATGGGTCACCACCCACAGCCAACAGATGACCCCGTTGGGACAATCTTAACTCTGATAGGGCTGAAAATGGTCCGTAAATGATTGGGGAAAATGGGTGGTGGAGTATTACGAACAAGCGCCAAATATTGAAATAAATAAAATAGTGTTAAATAAGTAATGCACATTCAATTAAAAATACAAAATCTAGAGAATAATCATCTACTTATGGAGTATCTGGCTCAGCATGTTAAAAATATCAATTACAAAATATATGCAAACTGGAATGGGTGAGTTTGAATTATCTAATAGACACCATCCTCGAGTGTCTTCTGTCTCTCTCTGTACAACGGTTTGTAGATACAACCTGACATGAGGATACTTCACCCTGCAAGTAAACCCTGACCAAATATTCAAAATAACATAGTATTCGCAACACAAATAAGATCATCTCGACACAGCTATATACTGGCTCATACGAGGAATGATGCACCTTCTCCAAGTCATGTTACCTCAAGTAACAGCACTTAGCTAAAAACTCAACCAGACCAGATAGATTCTTGTCCTGGAATCGTGTACAACCAGGAGACCACAAGAAAGATATACCATAACATAACAAACTGGCCAATTGGGAAGAGGGATATTATGTTCTTAACATCTTTACTAACTCAACATTTGACAAGTAAAGGAGAATTTTAATGGGATATCTATGTATCTCATATAGATATCAAGTGTTAGCCTCAGGAAGAGGCCCCTTGATTTATGAGAAATTCGACTGAAGTAAAATGAAACAAAAAAGAAAAATGATATGTGTTAGCTTCAAGAGAGCGAGAGAGAGCTCCTTGATCTGTTCGAACTGATGTAAAATAAAGAACAGGGAAAGACCTTTTGCTTGTGAATTCTAGGACTCAGAATTTAACGAAAGTTCAGGTTTTAAAATCAACATGCGGAACCACACTATTGAAACACCTTATGGTTGTAGAGTGTGTGCCTCTGAATTTTCAAAAACATACAATTTTAAAAAACGCATGCGGACCCACACTGGGGAGTTTGAATTACCTACTAGACACTATCCTCGAGCGTCTTCGGTCTCTCTGTACAAGGGTGTGTCAGGACAACCTGACATGAGGATACTTACCCCTACAAGTAAACCCTGACCAAATATTCAAAATTACATAAAATCCGCAGCACAAGTAAGATCCCCTCATACGAGGAATAGTGCATCTTCTCCTAGTGATGTTACCTCAAGTAACACCACATAGCTGGATACTCCACCAGACTATATGAATTCTTGTCCTGGAATCCGGAAAGACCAACAGACCACAAGAAAGATATACTATGACATACTTGACTGGTCAGTTTGGGGAGAGAAAAATTATTCTTAACTTTTTTACTAACTCAATGCTTGAGAAATAAAAGAGGATTTTAATAGAATATTCGGGTATCTATGTATCTCATAAAGAGATCAAGTGTTAGCCTCAGGAAGGGGCCCCTTGATTTCTGAGAACTTCGACTGAAGTAAAATTAAACATTCAGGGAGAACTTGAATGCATACTAGACACTGTCCTCGAGTGTCTAAGGTCTCTCTCTACAGGGGTTTGTCAGAAATCCTGACATGAGGACACTTCCCATTTGAAGTAAACCCTGACCAAATATTCAAACTAAAATGAAAATGAAAATAAATCAAAAGATGATAAACTGGCAGGATGTCGCCCAGAATAAAAAGATCCTCTCAGAATGGGTACACACTGGGTCATATGAGGAAACCAACGGTGCACCTTTTTCTAGTGATGTTACCACAAACAACAACACTAAACTGGACACTCCACCAGACAAGCCCAATTCTGGTCCGGGAATCCGGCAAAACCAAACAATGACCACCAGAAAAAGAAACTATAATCAAGTCAAGTGGTCAATTGAGGAGAAGAAAATTATTCTCCACTGCTTCGCCTATTCAAGGTATGAGAAGTGGGGAAGAAAGAAAAACGATGTATTCGAGGCTCAAATAAGAACGTCTGCCCTACCGAGGGAAAATATCAAACACTACAACCAAAAATCTTTTTTCGATTGTATCACAGATATATAAATATCTCCCAAAAGATGAGAAAGATACAATCGAAGCAGAAGCTGTTGGTGAAGCGATGATTGACTTCACAAAGACCAACAGAAGTGAATTTGCCCAAACCCTATGGAGTAGGGAGGAAAAATGGGTGCTTATATGGGCAATGGAGTATGCCAAAACAAAACATCAAAAACTGTCAGAAAGATGCCAAGAATGGCAACAGATTTTCAGACACCACTGCCCAAGCAAGAAGGACATTGTGAAGGAAAAACTCACATGTCAAAAGTACAATTTCTTGAAAAACAATGCCTTCTCCACGGACCAAATTTCCAAGATGAAACTAGATATCTGTGAGATGGTTGAAGACAAGCTTTGCCCAATCAGTAACCCCTGCCCTGTGCCGGGGTATTGTGAGGTCTAATCAAAGGACAGTAGAACAGGATCTCTGCTGACCCAGCTACCTGACATAAAAACACCGAGCCCAAGCCTACCACCAACAAAGCAGATGCGTCCGAAAGAAAGCACACCACTAAACAATGTGCCTTCATTTCAAGGGTCGCTCCCTATAGACGCGCGTGAAGACGAAGAACACCACCTTGGGCAAAAGAGCCAACACAATGCCCACATGAACATGAGGCACTGGATACAGACCAGATGGAACTGGAGGAAGAGCTGGCAAACATGATAGAAGTAGCACGAGGCCTGGCTGTGGGAGATCGACCCAGACTGGTAAAGATCAATAGTAATAAAGCCTTCAAGACTCATGCCACAAAGGATAATGATGCCCTTACAAGGATCGTCCAAAGAATGCGTCACCAACACCAAGAAGGAAAAAAAGAGGGAAACTTGAAGAACAAAGCTTATGAGCCAGTCTAGAAGAGAAAACTCCAACAAAAGATTTATAATCTGAGAAAAGAAACCACTCAAATATCTACCTTTCTGTCATGTAAACACCCAGGAGAAAAATTGAAAAAGAAGGTGAAGAAACTTAAAACCAAGTATGCCCCTCAAAACCCACTGCAGCTTAGAGCTAAGATAGCAGAACATCAAGCTTAAATAAAAGCCTTAGCTGCACAAATAAAAAACAAACAAAAAAATATGAGTCAAAAAGAATAAATCAACTCTTTGCGACTAATCCTAGGATGGTGTATCAGAGCCCCATAGGAGATGAAATAAAAGTGTGCTCTCCGCCTACCCAAGAAGAAGTGGAAAACTACTGAAGGCCACTTTATGAGGACCCCAAACAACATCAGGAAAAATAATTGATCAACACCATTAAAGAGGATAACAAGGAGAAACCAAAGATGTCAGCCCTGGAAATTACTAAAGAAGTTGTCTGCAGGGAAGTAGCCCAGTACAGTAATTTCAAGACCCCAGGAATTGACAATGTCCCAAATTTCTGGCTGAAAAAAACTGACAGCACTTCATCATGACTATGCCAAGGCGTTCAATAGAATCATCACTGGTGATGAGGAGCCACCGGAATGGTTTACTGTAGGCAACACGTCCCTTATTCCCAAAAGTGAGGAGACCCATTTGGTTAACAAATACAGGCCTATCTGCTGCCTAACTACAACCTACAAGCTGCTAACAGGGATTATTGCTGATGCAACATATGAACATCTAGCTGCCGGCGACTACCTTGAAAGTGAGCAGAAGGGATGTACCAGGAAAAGACTCGGCACAAAAGACCAACTCCTTGTAAACAGAACAATCCTGGAGGACTGTAAAAAGAAGCAGAGAAACCTCTCAATGGCCTGGATTGATTACAAAAAGGCCTTTGATAGTATACCTCACTTCTGGATACTCCGCTGTTTGGACTTGTACAATGTCCACGAAGATATAAGGTCATTCCTCCAAATGCAAATGACCAGATTGTGCACATCAATCACGCTTCACCATATGGAAGGAAAAATTCAGACTCCAAACATTAAGATTCAGTGAGGAATAATCGAAGGAGACAGCCTCTCACCGCTTCTCTTTTGCCTCACAATGGATCCACTGAGTAAGCTACTTAAACGATCCAATGCTGGATACAACCTTAGCAGAGGCAGAAAGAAGGATGAAAATAAAAGAATAAATCATCTCTTTATGGACGATCTCAAACTCTATGCAGAATCTGAGAGACAATCGTCTCTCTGATAGAAATTGTAAAAGATTACACGGAAGACATCGGCATGGCTTTGGATTCGAAAAATGTGCTAAATGCACAATAAAGAAAACGAAAAGACAGCATCAGAACATCTTAATATTCCCACCGGCTCTATTGAAGACCTAGGATAAGATGCTGTCTATAAAGACCTTGGGGTAGAGGAGAATGAGACGCTTGAGCACGGAAAGATGAGAGAAGGTACAGGGAGAATATATAAAGCGTCTGAAAAAAATCCTCACATCAGAACTCTCATAAAAATAAAATAACTGCCATGAACCAACTTGCAATACCTGTCGTTTCCTACGGGTTCGGCATAATCGATTGGCCACAATGCTACGTCAACAACCTGGATACAAAAACTCGGAAAATGCTTGCACAAAATAAAGTCATTTACCGACATCAGTGTATGTACAGGCTGTACTTACCGCGAAGAGAAGGTGGTCTGGGTCTCATTGAGATCAATCATGCCTACCGAGCCTCAATGGTCAGTGTGCGACAATATATAAAGAGCTCCTCTGATCAAAAAATGAGAATGGTGAATGAACATCACACCAAATACCTTCCTCAGCAGACCTCAACAACAAAACTAGCCGATAATTTCAGTGGAAACACACTGGAAAACACTAGCGAAGATGATAACAACCCAGCAACCCTGATCGCGCTCAAGAAGAGGGAGGAGTACACTAAAAAGGAGCTGAAGACCAGACTAGAAGGATGGCGAAATAATAAAAGAGCAGGAAAGTTCATTGAAGAACTCAATCAGAGCTATATCGACAAGGAGGCTTCACTACAATGGCTCAAGAGTGGAAACTTCCCGTTCGATGAGGAACGGATACTAATAGTAGCACAAGACCAAGGCCTACTTACTAATGGATTTAAGAAAATGGCAGGTCTACAAAAAACTGACCAGTGCAGGTTCTGCCACTCTGCCATCGAAAGTCCAAGCCACCTAATGTCTGGATGCAAGATCCTTTTGGCTAATGGCCATTACACTGCCCGCCACAACAAAGTATGTAAATACCTACATTGGAAGATCTGCGGAGAGATGCAGCTAGAAAGATCACTGAACATGTGGGAACATGAACCTTCACCCATAACATCGAATGGAAAAGTGACAGTGTTCTATAAAAACATACAGGCGGGCAGATACATAAAAGACAAGGCCATCAAACCAGACATTATCATCTTGAACAAACCAGAAAAAAACTGCTCTCATCATTGATGTAACCGTCCCAAATGACTACGACCTCAATAGAGCCAAACGGGAAAAAATAATAAAATATCAAGATCTCAAAAATGATCTAAAAATAACATGGTCCCTCGATGAAATAAACATCATACCGGTTGTAGTGGGGGCAACTGGTCTGGTGGAAAAAATCTAAGTAAATACTTAGAAACAATCCCTGGAAAACCAAATTGTAGGGAAGTACAGATAGCAGCCCTAAAAGGAACCACATCTATCCTTAAGAGAGCCCTCGGATATAAATTTTACTCATAGGGAAATCAACTGTTAGCCTCAAGAGTAGGCCCCTTGATCTCTTTAGATAAACTAAATTAAAATGAAAAAAAAAGGGAGAAACCTTATTTTTGTGAAATTTGTGGGAAATCATTTACTGCAAAAAATGATGTAATCATGTAACAATACACATAGACAAATGTTCTAAGTGCACACACAATGCTGGGTAGAGGCTCCGTGCAGAAATCTTTTAATTAGACGGGAATAAAAACATCAGAAATCTGGAAGAGCTCAAGACATATAAGTAAATATATATTGAGTAAAAACATACCATTTTACATGCCAAGATGAGGGGGAAAATAGGCCAAGAATACATCCGACGTGTGAATAAGATGAAAACAGCTCAGAAATAGAAATAAGATTACTGAGATCAACCAGTTTGCCATGCCAGTAATCATCTACAGTTTTTGGGTCATAGATTGGCCTCAACAAAACTACAACAGGCTGGATGTAAAAACAAGAAAGAAATTTACACTCTACCGAGCCATATACAAAAATCAATGTTTGCCAAGGCTGTACTTACCTATAACCTGGGACATTCAGAGATCAATCATTAAAATAGAGATATTATTGTTTGTATTAAACAGTATCTGGGAAGCTCCATAAACTCGAACCTTATAAGAAATAAGAGCATTAAAGAGTAGGCAGAAGGTTTCTTTAATTGGCTTTAAAAGAAAACCCTTCACTATGATCAGGAAATGCTTTTAATGGCAGCCCAAAACCGAGACCTTTTGACAAATACCTTTAAAAACGTGACAGGACTTAGTAATGATAAAACATGCAGATTTTACCACATTGAATGTGAGAGTCTGAATGAGCTGTAAAATTATGTTATCAGATGGCAGCTACACAACACGTCACGATGGTGTGTTCCAATACACTGGACCATTTGTAAAAACCTTGAAATTCAGTGACCGTCTAAGTTCTGGAAGGATTTACCAGAGGGTCCACGGGAAACAATTAGTACACCATACATCATGAATATGTGGTTCTCACATTTGCCTACATGGAAAATGCAGCAGTAAAATCAGCCATTATAATATTACATAATGCAAAAGATTGGCAATACTGGTTGAGGTGAGTGTTCCAAATGACAGTGGCTTTAACAGAGCAGATAGTGAGATGGTGACAAAATACCAAGGCTTAATGTATGACATGAAGAGGAAGTTGAACCTCAAAAACATGAACAATATCCCAGTTATAATAGGAGCTAAAAGCCTCATGAAGAAGAATTTCAAAAAGTATCTGGAAAGTATTCTTTGAAAACCAAGTGCAAAAGGAATCCAAATAATTACACTTAAGGGGACGATCAAACTCCTGAAAAGATCACTCAGTTGGAGCCTCTAAATAGCAGGCAATAGTCTGGCATTTGGAAGAATACTCTGTACTTATTCTAATAAAAGCAGAAATAATAAAAAAATCTTTTTAAAAAGTGTAAAAACCTTATTCTTGTAAAATCTGTTGTAAACCACTTAAAATAAGTAATCATTTAAAAATACACATGCGAACCCACAATAAAAAACTGACAGCACTTCATCATCACTACACCAAGGTGCTCAGATGATTCATCAGTAGTGATGAAGAGTCACCTCAATGGCTTACTGTAGGCAACACGTCCATTATTCACAAATGTGAGGAAACCTTATTTCTTCCTAACGACAATCTACAAGTTGCTAACAGGGATTATCATTGATGCAACATATGAACATCTAGCTGTCGGCGACTACCTTGAAAGTGAGCAAAACGAATATACCAGGAAAATACTTGGAACAATAGACCAACTCCTTGTAAATAGAACAAATCATGGAGAACTTAAAAAAAAGACAGAGAAACCTGTCAATGGTGACTCTGAGAAACAACTCATCTCTCTGATAGAAATTGGAATGAAAAATACAAATTGCTGAAAAGATATATTAAAAGAAATAATCTGATCAAATTTATGAGTCAATTTATTGATGAAGTTTATGATTTTTTAGTCAAAGGAAATCGTTACATTCAAATAATTGAATTTGTTTTTTTGATAATAATTGTATTAAAATGTTAAAATTGAACAAAAAGGACTGAAACTGGACAGTTGTCAGGACCCCATTAAAGTTACAAACTAAAAGGAAAATAAAATATTGGTTTCAACTATTATTTAAAAACTTATAAGCAAATGACTATCTTTTATCGCTTATTAATATAATATGCAAACAGGTAGACAGAGGATGTGGCCAACAGTGAATTTCATCAAGAAGAATCTCTAACCAGACAATTTGGCACAGTTGATATTTTTACAAGCCGAACTGTTTTGTGTACAGATATTTTTGTAAGAAGTTTTAGAAGATAAATTTTGTAGATGAATAAGTTTATTATTGACAAAATATTGATATTTTTAAATTTATTCTGCAAATTTCTACTCAGGTTTTTTGTTAATAAACTGGGTCACTTTTTATGGAAGGCTCAGAAGTCAACTAATCTGCTGCTAACAGCTTGTTTATGGCAACTGCGAGTGGCATCTGTCGGTCAATGGTTAAACAACCACAAGTGACGTTTGTTCTTTTTCTTTCTTTTTGTTCATCTTTTACATTTATTAAACATTTTTTCTATCGTCACAAGAAAGTACTGTAGTCTTTAATTCCTGTCACCTAGACAAGACACGCTGTACATAGCATCGATGATTCGAGTTTTGCGATTTTTAAAATGCAGTAATTTAAATAAATACTATTTTATACAAAAGATTTTGTTCACTTTCTTATAAATGTTCAATTTCTGCTGCTGTTTTACCTTTTTGCAAAGTCAATCTAATTCTCTGCACAAAATGACTAACACCTAATGCGACTGTTTATTACTAGTTCAGTGAGACAGCAGACAACATGGGCTCAAGACAATGGTTAATTACTGTTCAAAATGGAATGTTACTATCGTAGTCCAGGATGTTGTGACACCTTGCCAGGACAATTAGATTTTTTCACATTAATTTACTATGAACAAAACACATTGCTACTGCGACCCTAGGGCTTATTGTTAATTGAGGGTCTGATATGTAGAAACATACTTAGTGGGGAGTCGTACAGTGATATATTTTTTCACATTACATTTAAATTTCAGCATTTTTGTACGATCAAGAAAGCATGGAGCAGAGGCAGTTTGACAGGCTAGCAATTCCAGGAAAGTAGCATTTTGACTAGAAGCCTTCAGACATCTGGACTCGTTACAGTGAAGGGGTGAGATTTAGTTGAGTGTCAAGTTGGGTGGGCATATTTACGCCGGAGAATAGGTCAGAAAGTTCATGGAAGCAAATTATATTGAAGTACTTTTTTGGATCTGGTCTAAGAGGGGAATATAATTAGTTTATGTACCAGCCCAGATGTGACAACAATACTTCATTCATGGGGGAATGGTAGCTTTTTAGATATATAGTATACTGTGTGAGAAGTTTTCTAGATCGCTAATGAAACACAACCTTACTCGCAGCAGCTTTGGCAGTATCCCCTATGTATTTTGTGCAACCACACGAAGATACACTCCGCCGGATATAGTAGTTAATCATTATGGGGTGTTTAGTACCGGTTAAAGGTTCAATCCTCAGTGTGGGCAATACTAAGAATACTATTGTTAATTAATAGAAATGGCTGACAATGAGAACGAGCTATCCAGTGGGTTTCCTCAAAATTCCGTACAGATTCCAATTCATGACAGAAACATTTCCGAGTTCTACAAGCTGCACCTAGAGGTTAAATCGGTCGAAAAGTTGTAAATAATAACATACAAAATGAGAACAGTAGTCCGTATAATCTTTATTGATAATCAAATGATTCCTTAGAATATTTATCATGGGTCAAAAGTTTAGAATAACTCTTGTGACCTGGAGAGTCATACAGTGTTTCAGTCTGGGAAACTCTGTACTAAATATAGTCCGATTATCTTAAGATCGCATGCATTGGTACTAAACTGTTACACACTAACTCTGTCTTGAACATCTGCAGGATATAATTTATTTATTAATTTTTATCTTCTTCGCAAATATACACAGCTTGTGAGGAACAGAAAATTATAACAACACAAGTGTTATCACATGTGACCAGCCCCTGTATTGAAAAACTCAAACTAATATAGCTAATGAGACATCTTGTAGCAATATGAAAATTGTAATGCTGTATATAAGAGGACGACACATGGGAAATTTTAGTAGAAAGTTGTATAATGTCAGCTAAAGATATTTACACAATTCATTGCTGATAGAGATACAATGGTAGATAATAATTTATGATAGCAGTTATGACAATTCATGAAAAGGGGAAATTTGACTAACCCTATTTGCTGCTTGTGGTTGCAATATATGAAAATGGTAGATATCTTGAAGACAATATTTGTATAACCTCATCAAATGGCAACTTTTTCAAAACACCATCCTGACCTCTATTCTGTTTTCAAGAAGGGGTCACATGTTGTTTGCCATAGCGATAAATACTGGATAGAAATTTTCATTAAACAGATTTTGATGTAAAGTATTAAATTCACTTGTGAGAATGAGAGAAAAGTAATAAATTATGTGGATTGACTTGATCCAGTGTAAAATAGCAAAATAGATTGCAATAAAGTCATGCAAAAAGTGTTGGCTTAATCTCTCAACCTACATGCGGAGTATGTCCTTGTTACAGCTTGTGCTAATTCCTTAAGATAACATTGAGTTAGATAATGATAAAATAATTGAATAATAAATACACTCTGAGAGTACAAACCTACACCAATACTTATTGTGTAATCCTACCATTGACATGAAACTTTGCAGTTATTTTGAACTTACATATACAAAGTAAGTTTACACATATTGATTCATCTGAAGTGGTTAAATGATATACTACATGTCAAAATTTAAAGTGATGCCAAATCTGTATTAGATCCAGTTAAAATATTATGTGATTATATGCAATCCTATCTGGTACCCATGTTTTAATTTTGAAAAGATTGACGACAAATTGATTGAGATATAATTTTTTACAATTTGTCTTTGATAACACATAAGGATGTTCCGACTTTAGAATAAATCAAAATTTAAAAATATTCTGGATCCAGACATTGAACTGTGTAACATCCAGAATTAAATTCGATGGGGCAAAACCCACTTTTGGTAAAAAAAAGTAATTGAAATTAGTTGCTTGCAAACAGACAAATAAATTAAAAAACAAATAAAAAGTATGATTATATCATAACCTTCTTGTTGGAGTAATTGATAATATATCTATTAGTTAAATAAAATTGTCTTTATACAATTTAGCCTAAAATAAATTTTATATAGGTTAATTCTTACTGTGAAATTAAAGAACTGTAGAGAGAGGGTGATACTTGTTCGAGATAGTTATTGTTATAAGACAAACATCTACTCTACAATTTATATACACTTTCTGTAACAGTTTCATCAACACAGAATAGGGTCTAGAAAGAGTTAGGAATATAAGGCGGGTTGCTTTAGCCAGCAGGCATGTACTTTAGAAAAAGAATTGAGTCCAATGTTTCATTAGATGTTCCATGTCAAAATTAAAATGATGCCAAATCTCGAATCTGTATATAATTTGACTTTGATGATGGTAGATGTTGAAGTAGTTTATAATAAATCTATTAGTTATCAAATAAAATTGTGTTTAAATATAAGATTTACCCTAAAAATACATTTTATATAGGTTAATTGTTTCTGGGAGATTACAGAACTGTCGAGAGAGTGTTTGTAATTTTGTAAGAGCGTTGGTGCATCTGTATTCATCTGACTGGGCTTTTAAGGTGTGTCGTTCAACATTTGCAACAAGCCATTTAAAGATACAAATTCAAAGCCATTATGTGTGTGAGAAGGGGAATAATTTTCACATTCACTAACCTAGAAAATACATCAGTAAAAGCTGACATTTTCATATTAAACAAAACCGAAAAAGTGACAACTTTAGTTGAGGGGAATGTGCCTTCGAAGAATGTCCCTTCACCATGAAAAAAAGAAATTAAAAAAATAATAAAAAGGTGAAACCTTATTTTTGTTAATTATGTAACTTATCATTACTTTCACCATGGAGGTTATGTTTTCAGTCGAGTTTATGTGCAGCCTTGCATCCACATCGCTTGACCAAATGTTACTATACTTAATCAAAATCTCAGTCATGGTCTAACTTAGAACTGATTTAATATCTATGTCAAAGGTCATTTATGTTGTTGCTTTTAATGTGATCTACTTCAAAGATTCTTATGCGATCTAACATCGAAGAAAAGTCTTATTATTCTGAACATTGTTGCTTTTCAGATGATTTGAGGAAACATGTGTGCACCTATAATTGAGTATTTGTTTTGCGTTTACACGGGTCAAAATATCCGATTTCAAATTTGAGTAGTTTTTACTATAAATGAAACTTAAAATAAAATATCTGCCAAAAGGGAAGTGGCCAGAAATCTATTTGGGGGTTGTTCTTTTGTGTTTACACTGGTCGAAATATTTCATTTCTGATTTGGCCACCATGACACATGAAAAAAGTACTATTTAAGCAAATGATTCTGCATTTCAGGGCCATTCTAGTGTTTTAGGGAAGATAACTCTCCAAATCATTTGCTATGGGAGAACTGTAGCAGAGATTAATATTTGTTTTTTCTTGTGGAGATCAGCCCCTGGGGGGTGGTTAGGTCACAATAAGCCTCCAGAGCGTATTAATTTTAATGGACTACTACTAGATGCTTAGCGAGTCACAGAGACAGAGAGCTTCCTGAAAATATATTGCTTCAAGTAGACTTTCGGCATCAAACTCTCATGGTCACTCTTCCAAACTTTCGACAACCTACACCCAACAGTGTTGGTCACTTTAATAAATACATATATTGTGTTTTATAAGAGGCTGATTTTTCTTTCATCTGACGACTGTTTTATTACAGAATATTACAAGGGTTCGTCTTGCTACCCAGATTTATGGTTAGTGGTAAAACAAACAAACTGTTAACTGCTCTACAAGGCTAACATGGCAAGGAAATGAGTGATCATTTTATGTTAAATTTATAGGCGAAATTGACCTCATGCTCTAAATTATATTTTGTTTGGATAAAAATCATATTCCATAAAGAGAAATTATAAAAAAATCTTTTTAAAAAAAAGCTAATAATTTATGAAAAAAAATTTTAACATTTTTTTTCTAAGAAAACAAGTAAAAAAATACATTTAATAACATATTACAGCTTTTACATTGAGTAAATGAAAGTTGAGACAACAGTGCTGAAAGAGTGAAGCTTTGTTCCACATATATCTATATGAGCACGCCTGGCGATGGAGTATGCTTGGTACGGACGTATTTACGGCATTGATATTCTGGTGAGAATATCCAGTGTAAAAAAACGGTAATATGTTATTTTTTTAATTGTGCAAGTACTTATCTTATAAAAAATTAAGAAAATTTGTTAAAATATTTTTGGTGCTTCTGCTGTTTAGCCACAACATTAAAATATTTAAAGAAATGTATAAACTTTGTTATTTACTTACGTGTTAGCTTGAAAGTAAGATTTTACAGAAAAATATTACGCAAATTCATCCAATATTTATTAAATAATAAGTAAAAGAAGAAAAAAACGATCTTACGTTTCGTTACACATTTTAACTGATGAAATAAACAAGGGAGATAACTCAAATTTTGTTTACTGGTAAAATCAAAATGGCTACCCAAAGATGAAATCGTTTTTTATTTAATAAATACTGGATGAATTTACGTCATTTTTGGCGTACAATCTTATTTTAAGCTACCACGTAAGTACATAAAAAGTTTATACATTTCTTTAAACAGTTATGTTTTTTTCTCAACAAAATATCGCCCCGAACAAGCTTAACAAAAAGTGCTGCGGCACCACCTAAAATAGTAGAAATAAAAGAACTTCCTCTCATTTGCCATCTTTCTAACCATGATTTTTGGATTCCTTGCCCTCAAGTGTGAATTTTTAACTCCAACAAAAATGCAAATTTTGTAAAACGCCGGGGGTCGAAAATTCTACGTCATGACATAGTAATTTTTGATTTCCAGGCCGAAACAGACTGTGAAAAAAATATGTTCCTCAAATCCAACTGGGCTGAAATTGCAGATTTCTCTTTGTTTTAACCCAAATTTTGTATGATGTAGATATGAAAAAAATCCAAGAGGGGGTGTGTCGGGACTGGAATAACTCATTTTTTAAAAGAAATATATCCGTAATAAAAAAAAAATTCATGACGTAAATTTGATTGAATTTTTAAAAATATTAATAAATAATAAATTCAAGAATTCTTCAAGAAATATGTATGTAATAAAAAATTCCATAACGTTGATTTTTTTAATTTTTTTGATATAAATAAAAAAAAGAATTCCATGATGTTAACTTTATATAACTTCTTTATTTAATATTATTTCAAGAAAGTAAACATTATTTTTCTTCAATAAATATGTATGTTACGTAAACATAAGAAAAAATTCCATGATGTTAACTTTATATAACTTCTTTATTTAATATTACCTCAAGAAAGTAAACACAATTTTTCTTCAATAAATATGTATGTAACATAAACATAAGAAAAAGTTCCAAGACCCGGATTTTAGATTTTTACCGAGATTTTGTCTTTCGGACATCCACACTTTCAAAAACTAATCGTAAAAATGCCCTGTTTTGAGGTCTGGGTTAAACTTCCGAATTCCAGATAAACTTACTTATTAGTGTACTGAATTATCTCCCTTGTTTACTCTTCTATTTCTCTGTAAAGAAGAAATTTACTTAACATTTGATTATTTAAAGAAAACAAATAAGAAGAACGAAATACAAAAAGGTAAGTTCAATCACTACGGAAATTGTTTTCATTTCGTTCATTTTACGATTGAATTTTAAATTGGAGTTTAAAAAAGACTTTCGTTGTAAATGTTTAAATTTAATACAATCAAAAATGAATTCAACTTAATTCAATTTCAATTGTTTTTATTGTTTCTTAAGTCTCGGTTTTCCACACATTAAGATTAACTGATTAAATCGAATTATAATTTTTCAAAAAGTAATTAAATATATTTTCGGTATTATTCTATCTCTGCACCCTTTGCTAGTTCAGCCAAAAAGAAAGATGAAAAACCTACTTTGGTAAACGTTACTATTGGCGACATTAATTATTTGAAAAGAAATACAGTTGTGAAATTAGTCAAAAGAATTTATTTTTGTTTACCTACGCATTTGTGACCTATTTTTGTTAAAAAAGCTAATATTGAAGTTTCTGTGCATATTTTCTGTAGCTAATTTAGTGTGGTTTTACGACCTTGCCACTACGATTCATGGTTAGTTGTAAAAAGATTAGTTAACTGCCCTAAAAACGAACTGAGCCAAAACTACGAATATTTTTTTTACGCCAATTTTTTTCCGGCTATTCAGACATAATTCTAAATCTAAGTGATTTTAAACTATTTTCAAGCCATACTAAATTAACTGCCTTATAATCCCCACTTATTGTATTCCTATTCAAAGAACGATAGGTTACCGTTTTGGGATGCTTATTTATATTGAAATACATGCACAATACGGCAGTTCAAAATAAATTAACAAGAAAAATGAGGGATATACTTACTTATCAGTGAAAAAATAAAATTAATTTACATTCAGAGTCAACGAACTCCGAACGACAAGACCGCATGGCGTCTTAATATTTAGAAGAAGGGAGTTAACATACGACGTGCTGGCTTGACGTGAATGTCGTTTGGAATTCGTGCACAACGTGGACTACGAATAGTAAATAAATTTTTATTTTTTATCAAAATTTTACGCGATAATTTTGCGTAAATTTTGTTTTAGACGAGTATTTTTCACTGATAAGTAAGTCTCTCCATAAGTTTTCCTGTTATTTTCTTTTGAACTGGCCGATTTTTGTTTTAATTTATACTCAATTATCTCCCTTGTTGGCTCTTCTATTTCTTAGAAACCAAGGAATTTATAAAAGAAAGAGGTGCTTCTGCTGTTTAGCCCCGACATGTTAGGCCTGTCTTTAAAAAACAAATTGCTAAAGAAATGTAAACTTTGTTATGTACTTACGTGGTAGCTTAAAAGCAGACCGTACAAAAAAATTTACGTAAATTCATGCAGTATTTTTTAAATCAAAAATAATAAAAATGATTTTATCTTTCGGCAGCCATCTTTGTTGAAGCAGTAAAAAAAATTCGAGTTATCTCCCTTGTCTGTATAATATAGTAAAAATGTCTAACGAAACATAAGATTGTGTTTTTTTCCCCCTTGTCATTGAATAAATACTGGATGAATTTGCGTAATTTTTCTGTGAAATCATATTTTCTGCTAACATGTAAGTACATAACAAAGTTAATACATTTCTTTAAATATTTTAATGTCGGGTCTGAAAGCAGAAGCACCAAGAAGGAAATTGGATTAAAAATCTTTACTTTAATTAACATCCGATTTATTTTCTTTTATTGCAAAGAAATCAAATAAAACGAAAGAAATCCATAAATGCAAGTCCAACCACTACCAAAATTGTTTTCATTGCGCTCATTTTACGACTGAAGTTGAAGTCCGAGTTTTAAAAAGTTTTAAAAAGCCTTTCGTTTTAAATGTTTAATTTAATGCAATAACAGGAAAATTCAACTTAATTCAATTATATTTGTTTTTATTGTTTCTTAATTCTCGGATTTCCACATATTAAGATCAACTGATTTAACTTAATTATAATATTTCAAAAAATGCATTTTCATAATTTCTTAGAAATCAATTGTATATATAATTGTAGATGAAGACGCTTAGTTAAATAACCCTCACCCAAACACAAATGCGAATCTACTTTGTTTAAACAATTACGTGTGAACACACTGAAAACATGGGAGGCAAAAAAAAGCAATTATTTTAGAATGTGGTATCAGTTTTAGCATATAAATCTAACATAAAATTGTTCACCCAGTTTCTTACAAAATATCATTTGACCCACTTGTCACTGCCCAAGTTAAACCTTAGATATAACTATGTTCTTGTTATATTTGTGGTCTGTCGCCACACAAACTTAGGGTTAGTGGATTATTCTTTGTGGAGGTCTGTTACTGTCCGGCCTAAGGGTAGAGATACGTTTTTAGTAGGTGGGCTGGTACTGTTAACAAAGGAAAGGGGGTTGATTAAAGTTTTTTAAAGAACTTTGCATCGAATTCTCGCCTTTGAGATTAGGCCTGCCTACCTCGTAAATTTCCCTCTAAGACAGGAAATACTCTGAGTGACATCCATATATTTGTCTGGGATGTTACCAAATTTTCAATTTATCTCTTTCAATGATCTTTTAAATAACATTAACAGACTATTTGATTACATTTATGTAGCATCCACAACCATCTATGGCAACATTTCGAACAGCATTAATGATAAAGATCTCTCTGTTTCTCTCTCTTTCGACCCGGAGCATGTAATCCAATGGAGGGAAACGTGGCTGGTTACTTTAAATACATCTTAAACCAAGCTTCTCCTTCACCACCCATGCTCGGATCCTCACTTTGCCCCAATTGAAATGAATGTCTCTTAGTTACTACAAGATTACATTTGTATAAATGTTTCACTTTTTTTAAGCCTGCATTTCTGGTTATAAACCGTTTAAATTAGCTTCTAGACCAATATCACACATGTTGTCAAATCTTCTAATTTCCAACAAATTTTGAACAGTCATAATTTCTTGGCAATTTGTGCTGCTAAAATAACTTTTGTACCATTGTTTATGTTTTGAAAATATCTATGAGTTGACATAATATTTTTTAGATGTAATAAAAATACAAGTTTGGTTTGGGATATTGTAATGCCTAGAAAAATGGTTTTCTTCTTGAGTTACAGAATTCTTTTTAAACAGATATTGTTATACTGACACTATGTATTGAAGTACGAAAGTTATAATTGTATCTATTGTATCGAGCACTTTCGTCATAAGAGATGTATTATTATTGTTATTATCATTATTATTATTATTATTATAATTGTTATTACTATCATTATTGTTATTAATATTGTTATTTTTATTATTGTTATTATTAATGTCATTATTATTCTAATACAACGTTGAACACCTTTTCTTGTATACATTATTATAAAATAACGTTACATTATGGTGGACCGTATATATTTTTAAAGGTGTACTTCAATTAGTATTGAATTAGGTTAAATTGATAAATTGAGTTCGAATAGAATTTGGTGAATTAATCATTCATCATAAAATAACGTTACATTATGGTGGACCGTATATATTTTTAAAGGTGTACTTCAATTAGTATTGAATTAGGTTAAATTGATAAATTGAGTTCGAATAGAATTTGGTGAATTAATCATTCATCATAAAATAACAGACTAAACAAGTGACTGAGATAACATATTTGGACTCGGCAGACGTTGAACACAAAGTGTCCATAAGTTGACGCGACTGTGGGAAAGCGATTGTTTTTCATGAGCTAATTTATTGACTTGGAGCTGCATGAACCGTTTTAAAGCATGTCCTGATACTGTGAAAGTTTTAGTCAAGGCTATTACATGTGTTGCTTAACTACAATTGTACAGCACCTTATAACTATATTAGAAATAACTCACAATCTGTATGATACAATGTGACAATTTCAAAGACTTGGTAATTCACATATTTAATGTATAATTCATTGCTTTAGTTAAAGAGATTCATAAAATCTGACTGCATAAACAGAAAAGCAAATGATATTTAATATAGGAACCAAAATTCATAAGAATAGCTATAAAATATATAAGTCGAGAAGAAATTACTGAAATTCTTTCAATTATGAGGTCCATATTTTGGCTAAGTTTTAAAAAATGTAGTATAGTATTTATCCTAAGACTCTGTTAGCTCAGACATATATTTTCTCATTTGTGTAGTATTCATTTTAAGACTCTGTAAGCTCAGACATATATTTTCACATCTGTGTAGTATTAGCCCTAAGATTCGTTTAGCTCAGACATATATTTTCTAATCTGTGTAGTATTCATCTTAAGACTCTGTTAGCTCAGACATATATTTTCACATCTGTGTAGTATTAGCCCTAAGACTCTGTTAGCTCAGATATATACTTTTTAATCTGTGTAGTATTCGTCCTAAGAGTGTGTTAGCTCAGACATATAATTGACATCTGCACTATTTTACTGGTAAAATATGTACGAATTATTTGTGATGATTAAAAGCTATGAAAAATTATATTCGTAAAATTCTGAAAGTGGAACAATACCAATTTTAAGCTTTTGTATATTATTAACAAATGTATTATATTTTTATTTGAAGATTTGAAACAATCGAATACTTTATTTGGAAACTTGTTGCTAAATAAATTTCTTCATGTGAGATGAATAGTTTATATTAAATAAATGTAATACACGTTATCTATTATAGAAAAGGCTATATTAAATGAAGTCATCTAAGTAGGGTACCAACACTTATGCTCGCTACAAATTGAAGAGAAACTTAAATGCATTAAAAAATGAAGGAACAATTTGCAAAAATGTTGAGTTGATCAGAACGGACTGATTATAAATTTCTTAGTTTCATAAACTTGTCTTATTTTCCTGATAGTTATGAATCAAGAAATTTAATAATGTATTTCACTTGAAAATCAGAGTTGCTTTATCAGATACTACAGGGATCACCTTAATGTAAGTCGGTCAAATGTGATCTTCTGCTGTTTGGTAAATAGTTATGTAAATCAGATTAAGTTCTACTTATGTAAGGAAAGTCTTGGAACAATTTAAGTTCTACTAAATTGTTCTGAATATTATTACGTTTATTTTTTATTCCATATTGTTCATATTCTATTTTATATGTTTATAAAATAGGAAAGATCATATCGTTTGCACACGTTACGAAAATCTTGACTTGTAAATAGACTTAACAAACTTGGGTTTTATTTACAATTTTAACAGTTTGACTAATCCTGGAGAAATTATGAAAGGTTTTGGCTCAATCGTGTTGATGATTTAAAAAGTTACAGGGATCACCTTCCCCATATGTCACAATTACTTATTCTAAAAACTGTTGCAGGAGGAAAAATTGATTTCTGCTTTCTATTTTAATTAATATATGAATTGTTAAATATAATCTCTTATTCATTCACAGGTAACAGCCACAGTCGAGAAAAATGAACATATCCTATACATATCATGAATAGAAGTCTTAGTCTTCTGAATGAAATGTGTGCATTCACCAGAATAAATCTAATTTAAACACGGACACAATGGAAATAAGCCTCATTTATGTGAAATTTGTATTTCATTATTTCAAAGAAAATTTGATTTAAAAAGATACATTCAAACACATGAGATAGAAACGTTATTCTACTAAAGTATGCTATTTGAATGTCATCTACTTAAAAAAGAGAAAATTTCACTAAAGTACAGAAAACCTATGAAATTCTTAGCTCATGATTTAACATTTTCTACTTTTGAGAGACATAGTAAACCACAGTGGAATGAAAATTTATTTTTCTGAAGTTTGCAGTGCCTCATTTATAATTTTAAGTTACAGCTACGAACCCACACATGTGGACTCACATTGTTTAAAGTAACTACTTTAAAAATAAATATGATGTCCCACATTGAGCAGAATTTGAATGCCTACTAAACAGCATAGAATATGAATGTCTAATAGACTCTATCCTCAAGTGGCTTCGGTGACTCTGTACAGGGGTGTGTCAGGACCACCTGGCATAAGGACATTTCCCTATTAGTAAACCCTGACTAAATATTCAAAATAAACCGTATTCAATAACATAGTAAACTCCCACTCAACGTTGATACACTAGCTCATACGATGAATTGTTAACCTTCTGCCAGTAATGTTGCTTTAAGTAACAGCACTAAGCTGGATACTCCACCAGACAAGATGAATTATTGTCCTAGAATGGTCAATGACAAAGATATCAAGAAAGATATAGTATAACAGTTAAGTGGTCAATTCGTGAGGGAAAATATAATGTTCTCTACTGCATTACTAACTTAACATTTGGCAGATGAATGAGAAGTTTAATTGAATATAGTGATATCTATGTATCTCATATAGAGATGGTGTGTTACCCCCATAAAGAGGCCCTTGATTTCTGAGAACACTTACTGTAGTAAAATTTAAAAATAAAATGGAAAAACCTTGTTCTTGTGAAATTTGTGATAAATCATTTACAACACAATATGAAGTAATATGTCACAAGAGTTCTCATACTGGAGAAAAAACATATTGTGAAATTTGTGGTAAATCATTTGCTCAAAATCATCAATTAAAAATACACATACGAATCCACACTTATTCTTGTCAAATTTGTGGTAAATCATTTTCACTAAGTAATAAAGTAAAAACACACATGCGAACTCACACTGGGGAGAAACTTTATCCTTGTGAAATTTGTGGTAAATCCTTTGCAATGAGTAATCATGTAAAAATACACATGCGAACTCACACTGGGGAGAAACCTTATTCTTGTCAAATTTGTGGTAAATCATTTCTAAGGAGTTCTAATATGAAAGTACACATGCGAACTCACACTGGAGAGAAACCTTATTCTTGTCAAATTTGCGATAAATCATTTCTAAGGAGTTCTGATATAAAAGTACATATGCAAACTCATACTGGAGAGAAACCTTATTCTTGTGAAATTTGTGGTAAGTCATTTGCATTAAGTAATCATATAAAAATACACATGCGAACTCACACTGGGGAGAAACCTTAGTCTTGTCCAATTTGTGAGAACTCTTTTCTAAGGAGTTCTGATATAAAAGTACACATGCGATCTCACACTTGTCCTGGAATCCGGTAAGACCAACAGACCACAAAAAAGATATACTATGACATATTGACTGGTCAGTTGGGGAGAGAAGAAATTATTCTTAACTTTTTTACTAACTCAATGCTTGAGAAATAAAAGAGAATTTTAATAGAATACTCGGGTATCTATGTATCTCATATAGAGATCAAGTGTTAGCCCCAGGAAGGGGCCCCTTGATTTCTGAGAACTTCAACTGAAGTAAAATTAAACATTGAGGGAGAAACCTTATTCTTGTGAAATTTGTGGTAAATCATTTGCAAGAAGTTATATGGTAAAATACACATGCGAACTCAAACTGGGGAGTTTGAATTACCTACTAGACACTATCCTCGAGTGTCTTCGGTCTCTCTGTACAAGGGTTTGTCAGGATAACCTGACATGAGGATACTTACCCCTACAAGTAAACCCTGACCAAATATTCAAATTACATAGTATCCGCAGCACAAATAAGATACCCTCGTACGAGGAATAGTGCATCTTCTCCTTGTGATGTTACCTCAAGTAACACCACGTGCTGGATACTCCACCAGACTAGATGAATTCTTGTCCTGGAATCCGGTGAGACCTACAGACCACAAGAAAGATATACTATGACATATTGACGGGTCAGTTGGGGAGAGAAGAAATTATTCTTAACTTTTTTACTAACTCAATGCTGGAGAAATAAAAGAGAATTTTAATAGAATATTCGGGTATCTATGTATCTCATATAGAGATCAAGTGTTAGCCCCAGGAAGAGGCCCCTTGATTTCTGAGAACTTCGACTGAAGTAAAATTAAACATTCGTGAAAAACCTTATTCTTGTCAAGAGTGTACATCATCATTTTCATTGAAAACAACTTTGAAAGATCACATGCTAACACACACAGTCTTGAATGCCTACTAGACACTGTCCTCGAGTGTCTAAGGTCTCTCTGTACAGGGGTTTGTCAGAAACCCTGACATGAGGACACTTCCCACCTGAAGTAAACCCTGACCAAATATGAAAATGAAAATGAAAATAAAACAAAATACTACAAACTGGCAGGATGTCGCCCAGAATAAAACGATCCCCTCAGAACGGCTACGCACTGGGTCATATGAGGAAAACAACGGTGCACCTTCTTCTAGTGATGTTACCACAAGCAACACCACTCCACTGGACACTCCACCAGACCAGCCTAATTCTGGTCCTGGAATCCGGCAAAACTAAACAATGACCACCAGAAAAAGAAATTATATTCAAGTCAAGTGGTCAATTGAGGAGAAGAAAATTATTCTCCACTGCTTCGCCTATTCAAGATATGAGAAGTGGGGAAGAAAGAAAAAAGATATATTCGAGGCTCAAATAAGAACGTCTGCCCTACCGAGGGAAAAACTAACCAAAACTACTACTAAAAATCTGCTTTCGATTGTATCACAGATATATAAATATCTCCCAAAAGATGAGAAAGATACAATCGAAGCAGAAGCTGTTGGTGAAGCGATCATTGACTTCACAAAGACAAACAGAAGTGAATTTGCCCAAACCCTATGGAGCAGGGAGGAACAATGGGTGCTTATATGGGCAATGGAGTATGCCAAAAAAAAGCATCAAAAACTATCAGAAAGATGCAAGGAATGGCAAAAGATTTTCAAACACCACTGCCCAAGCAAGAAGGACATTGTGAAGGAAAAACTCACATGTCAAAAGTCCAATTTCTTTAAAAGCAATGCCTTCTCCACGGACCAAATTTCCAAGATGAAAGTAGATATCCGTGAGATGGTTGAAGATAAGCTTTGCCCAATCAGCAACCCCTTCCCTGTGCCGGGGTATTGTGAGGCCCAATCAAATGGCAGCAGAACAGGATCTCCACTGACCCAGTTACCTGACATAAAAACACCGAGCCCAAGCCTAGCACCAACAAAGCAGATGCGTCCCAAAGAAAGCAGGCCACTAAACAATGTGCCTTCGTTTCAAGGGTCGCCCTCTACAGGCATGTGTGAAGATGAAGAACACCACGCTGGGCAAAAGAGCCAACACAATGCCCTGCCTGAACAAGAGACACTGGATACAGACCAGATGGAACTGGAGGAAGAGTTGGCAAACATGGTAGAAATAACACGAGACCTGGCTGTTGGAGATCGACCAAGACTGGTAAAAATCAACAGTAATAAAGCCTTCAAGACCCTTGCCACAAGGGTTAATGATGCCCTTACAAGGATCGTACCAACAAATGCATCTCTAAGTGAGATAAACCATGCAACTTTTGGGGCAGCATGGTTCATGCAATCCAAACTTTTACCCCAACACCAAGATAGAAAAAAAGAGGGAAACTTGAAGAGCAAAGCTTATGAGCCAGCCTGGAAGAGAAAACTCCAACAATAGATTGATAATTTGAGAAAAGAAACCGCTCAAATATCTACCTTTCTGACAGGTAAACACCCAGGCGAAAAATTGAAAAAGAAGGTGAAGAAACTTAAAACCAAGTATTCCCTTCAAAGCCCACCGCAGCTTAGAGCTAAGATAGCAGAAAATCAAGCTGAAATAAAAGCCTTAGCTGCACAAATAAAAAACAAAACAAAAAAATATGAGTCAAAAAGAATAAATCAACTCTTTGCGACTAATCCTAGGATGGTGTATCGGAGCCTCATAGGAGACGAAATAAAAGTCTGCTCTCCACCTACCCAAGAAGAAGTTGAAAACTACTGGAGGCCACTCTATGAGGACCCCAAACAACACCAGTAAAAAGAATGGATCAACACCATTAAAGAGGACAACAAGGAGAAACCAAAGATGCCAGCCCTAGAAATTACCAAAGAAGTTGTCTGCAGGAAAGTAGCCCAATATAGTAATTTCAAGACCCCAGGAATTGACAATATCCCAAATTTCTGGCTGAAAAAACTGACAGCACTTCATCATCACTATGCCAAGGCATTCAATAGAATCATCACTGGTGGTGAGGAGCCACCGGAATGGCTTACTGTAGGCAACACGTCCCTTATTCCCAAAAGTGAGGAGACCCATTTGGTTAACAAATACAGGCCTATCTGCTGCCTAACTACAACCTACAAGCTGCTAACAGGGATTATTGCTGATGCAACATATGAACATCTAGCTGCCGGCGACTACCTTGAAAGTGAGCAGAAGGGATGTACCAGGAAAAGACTTGGCACAAAAGACCAACTCCTTGTAAACAGAACAATCCTAAAGGACTGTAAAAAGAGGCAGAGAAACCTCTCAATGGCCTGGATTGATTACAAAAAGGCCTTTGATAGTATACCTCACTCCTGGATACAACGCTGTTTGGACTTGTACAATGTCCATGAAGATATTAGGTCATTCCTCCAAATGCAAATGACCAGGTGGCGTACATCAATCACGCTTCACCATATGGAAGGAAAAATTCAGACTCCAAACGTTAAGATTCAGAGAGGAATATTCCAAGGAGACAGCCTCTCACCGCTTCTTTTTTGCCTCACAATGGATCCACTGAGTAAGCTGCTTAAACGATCCAATGCTGGATACAACCTTAGCCGAGGCAGAAAGAAGGATGAAAATTAAAAAATAAATCATCTCCTCTTTATGGACGATCTCAAACTCTATGCAGAATCTGAGAAACAACTAGTCTCTCTGATAGAAATTGTAAAAAATTACACAGAAGACATCTGCATGGAGTTTGGATTCGAAAAATGCGCTAAATGCACAATAAAGAAAGGGAAAAAGACAGCATCAGAACATCTTAATATTAACACTGGCTCTATTGAAGACCTAGGAGAAGATGCTGTCTATAAATACCTTGGAGTAGAAGAGAATGAGACGCTAGAGCACGGAAAGATGAGAGAGAAGGTACAGAGAGAATATACTAAGCGCCTGAAAAAAATCCTCACACCTGAACTCTCATCAAAAAATAAAATAACTGCCATAAACCAACTGGCAATACCTGTCGTCTCCTACGGGTTCGGCATTATCGATTGGCCACAAGGCTACATCAACAAACTAGACACAAAAACTCGGAAAATGCTTGCCTTAAACAAAGTCATTTACCGACATCAGTGTATGGACAGACTTTACTTACCGCGAAGAGAAGGTGGTCTGGGCCTCATTGAGATCAATCATGCCTAGGGAGCCTCAATGGTCAGTGTGGGACAATATATAAAGAGCTCCTGTGATCAAAAAATGAGAATGGTGAATGAACATCACACCAAATACCTTCCTCAGCAGACCTCAACAACAAAACTAGCCGATAATTTCAGTGGTAACACACTGGAGAACACTAGCGAAGATGATAACAACCCAGCAACCCTGATCGCGCGCAAA
Organism: Sepiola atlantica; assembly: GCA_963556195.1. Classification (NCBI taxonomy): domain Eukaryota; kingdom Metazoa; phylum Mollusca; class Cephalopoda; order Sepiida; family Sepiolidae; genus Sepiola; species Sepiola atlantica. The sequence goes on from CAUVYP010000165.1 coordinate 555,969, forward strand.
AAGAGGGAGGAGTACACGAAAAAGGAGCTGAAGACCAGACTAGAAGGATGGCGAAATAATAAAAGAGCAGGAAAGTTCATTGAAGAACTCAACCAGAGCTATATCGACAAGGAGGCTTCACTACAATGGCTCAAGAGTGGAAACTTCCCGTTCGATGAGGAACGGATATTAATAGCAGCACAAGACCAAGGCCTACTTACTAATGGATTTAAGAAAATGGCGGGTCTACAAAAAACTGACCAGTGCAGGTTCTGCCACTCTGCCATCGAAAGTCCAAGCCACCTAATGTCTGGATGCAAGATCCTTTTGGCTGATGGCCATTACACTGCCCGCCACAACAAAGTATGTAAATACCTACATTGGAAGATCTGCAGGGAGATGCAGCTAGAAAGATCACTGAACATCTGGGAACATGAACCCCCACCCATAACATCGAATGGAAAAGTGACAGTGTTCTATGATAAAGACATACAGGCGGGCAGATACATAAAAGACAAGGCCATCAAACCAGACATTATCATCTGGAACAAACCAGAAAAAAACTGCTCTCATCATTGATGTAACCGTCCTAAATGACAACGACCTCAATAGAGCCGAACGGGAAAAAATAACAAAATATCAAGATCTCAAAAATGATCTAAAAATAACATGGTCCCTCGATGAAATAAACATCATACTGGTTGTAGTGGGGGCAACTGGTCTGGTGAAAAAAAATCTAAGTAAATACTTAGAAACAATCCCCGGAAAACCAAATTGTAGGGAAGTACAGATAGCAGCCCTAAAAGGAACCACATCTATCCTTAAGAGAGCCCTCGGATATAAATTTTACTCATAGGGAAATCAAGTGTTAGCCTCAAGAGTAGGCCCCTTGATCTCTTTAGATAAACTAAATTAAAATGAAAAAAAAAGGGAGAAACCTTATTCTTGTGAAATTTGTGGTAAATCATTTGCTCAATGCCAGGATGTAAAAATACACACTCGAACCCACACTGGGGAGTTTGAATTACCTACTAGACACTATCCTCGAGTGTCTTCGGTCTCTCTGTACAAGGGTTTGTCAGGACAACCTGACATGAGGATACTTACCCTACAAGTAAACCCTGACCAAATATTCAAATTACATAGTACCTGCAGCACAAATAAGATACCCTCGTACGAGGAATAGTGCATCTGCTCCTTGTTATGTTACCTCAAGTAACACCACGTGCTGGATACTCAACCAGACTAGATGAATTCTTGTCCTGGAATCCGGTAAGACCAACAGACCACAAGAAAGATATACTATGACATATTGACTGGTCAGTTGGGGAGAGAAGAAATTATTCTTAACTTTTTTACTAACTCAATGCTTGAGAAATAAAAGAGAATTTTAATAGAATACTCGGGTATCTATGTATCTCATATAGAGATCAAGTGTTAGCCCCAGGAAGGGGCCCCTTGATTTCTGAGAACTTCGACTGAAGTAAAATTAAACATTAAGGGAGAAACCTTATTCTTGTGAAATTTGTGGTAAATCGTTTTCTAAAAGTTATAATGTAAAAAGACACATGCGAATCCACACTTGTGAATCTAAGAAAATACTTCAAAATAATCCCGGGAAGGCCAAACTGTAGGGAAGTACAGATAGCAGCCCTAAAAGGAACAACATCTATCCTTAAGAGAGACCTCGGATATAAATAATAGAATATTCGGGTATCTCCAGCATAAAAACTGATGCCCTGAAGGACGCAGAATAGGACTATTTACCACGACAAGCAGCGGAATCCCAGTAGAGAATAGAAAACAAATGGAACAAAGAGGAAAAATGGACACTAATATGGTCCATGGCAAAAGAACAAAATACGAGAACAAAATATGAAAAACAGAAAGAAATCACAAAAGCATGGAAAGAAATTTTCTTTCATTACCACCCAGCAAAACGCAATGTCCCCTCTAAGAAACTGAATATGCAGCGCTACAACAGTCTCAAATGGGACTTCAGTGAAACATAACTTAATTCCATGGGACTGGACGTAGCAGCACTTATAACAAATAACATCAGCCCCCTTCATAACCCTATAACAGTTATAACTAGCAACAAAAAAGTACAAAACCCAAATATATCTAGGGAAGTAAGATCGGCAAATGGAGACACTCCAGAACTGCCCCCTAGTATAGACCCTCTACATCTGCAAGCTACAGATGGATTAACAATATCCCCAACAACAGTCCCAACACAAACACACCTCCCAATACCAGCACACTCACATAACTATTCAAAAACACACCCTAAACAAAATCCCAAAGCCAAACAAAAGCCTACGGAAACACTCACACCACAAAACTCTTCACTAAATACTCCACCTGCATTATCCCCAGCACTCAGCCCACCTCCACCACCACCATTTCCACCCTTTGAGCCAGATGAGGAACAATTGGCAGTTGAGGAGGACCTCAACCAAGAGGCCCAGTGGATTGGAGACATACAGAGGATAAATGAGACCAAGTCCACAATGCCGGAGCCAGTGATTACAACAGAAGCGACAAAAAAAACTAGCTCTGTTTGCTAACCACAAGAAACCTGGCATTGACAATGTCTCCAATTGTTGGTTAAAGCAGTTGACTGCACTCCATGGCCACTACAGTAAATGCTTCAACAGACTACTGAAGGATGAAGAGGCAACACCACCATGGCTCACTAAGGGAGACACAAGCCTCATACCCAAAACAAAAGAGACACAATACCCAAATAAATACAGACACATATGCTGTCTCAGTACCACCTACATGCTCTTTACTGGCCTGGTAGCCGATAGCATCTACGACCATCTCTCCTCTGGGAACTACCTAGAAGATCAACAAGCTGGCTGTAGGAGACGATGCTTTGGTACCAAGGACCAGTTATTGATTGACAAAACCATTTTAGAGGATTGTAGGAAGCGGCATAGAAACCTGAGCATTGCATGGATTGATTATCAGAAGCCTATGACAGCGTGCCCCACTCATGGCTACTACGGTGCCTTGACCTGTATAATATCAACCCAATAATTAAAAAACAATGACAGCCCACATAAAAATGTGGCAAACCAACATCTTACTAAGCCACAGCCATGGAAAGATTACCATCCCTAACATTAATATCAGACAGGGGAATCTTCCAAGGTGACAGTCTATCCCCGTTGCTCTTCTGCATGGCAATAGACCCACTTAGTAAGCTTCTCAACAACAGGGGAGAGGCCTACAACCTTGGTCAGGGACGCCAGAGAGATCCATCCAAGAAAATCAACCACCTTCTCTTCATGGATTACCTTAAGCTGTATGCAAGCTCTGACACTGAATTGCAGCAGCTCCTGCAGGTTGTACATACCTTTTCCAAAGACATTGGAATGAAATTTGGCTTGGATAAATGCGTCAAGTGCTCCCTCAGGGATGGGGAAAAGATTCAGACAGACAATCTACAGCTAGATGAGGAAAATGAGATACAAGATCTCGAAGAGCAGGAGTCCTATAAATACCTTGGCATTGAGGAAAATGACACCATCCAACATGCCAGGATGAGAGAAAATTGGCAGAGAGTATGTACGCCGTGTGAGAAAGATCTGCAAAACACAGCTTACAAAAAAATAAAATAACTGCCATTAACCAACTGGCCATGCCAGTAATTACGTACAGCTTTGGCATCATTGATTAGCCTCAACAAACCATCAACAGGCTTGATGTAAAGACTCGAAAAATGTTAACCCTCCATAGGGTCATCTATAGAAATCAGTGTCTGCCAAGACTGTACTTGCCCAGAAGAGAGGGAGGATTAGGTCTATCAGAGATAAACCACCAGCACAGATCCACTATTGTCAGCATTGGCCAGTACCTAAGAAGCTCCTTAAACCCCAGCCTAACAATGGTACGTGAACACTAAGATTCAATAGCCAGCAAAACAAATTCCATCACAAAGTTGGCCAAGCATTTTGGACAAGGCTATCATATAGATAGGGCAGAAACACCAAACAATCCTGCCACAGAGATAGCCCAAAAGAGCCGCAAGAGATACACCCAGACTTTTAAGAACAGGTGCATTGATGAGTGGTTAGGACAGAAACGTGCCACATACTTCCTCGATGAACTATCCAAGGACTATATTGATAAGGAAGGGTCCTTGAACTGGCTAAGAAGGGGAGCCCTCCACTACGACCAGGAGAGGCTTATAATGACCACACAAGACCAGGGCCTGAAGACAAATGCATTTAAAAAGATGGCTGGTGTCAGTCAGGACAACAAGTGCAGGTTTTGCCACACTGAAGTGGAGAGAGTGAGTTACCTGATATTGAGTTGCAAAATCATGTTGGCAGATGGCTCCTATACAGCACGACATAATGGAGTGTGCAGATACCTCCACTAAACCATCTGTAAGAAACTGAATATCAGATGTAGCAGCAGGCACTAAGAACATCTACCTGAGAGAACTGTGGAGAATGAGACATACACCATCCATTATGACCATGAAATCCCCACAGCTACCTATCTGGAAAACGCAGCTGTCAAACCTGACATTGTCATATGGAACAAGAGAGAGAGAGAGAGTGGCAACTTTGGTTGAGGTCAGTGTCCCTAATGATGGGGGCCTAACCAGCTGAAAGGGAGAAAATAACAAAATATCAGGGTATAATGTATGATATGAAAAGAAACTGGAACCTCAGAGATCTCCATTATTCCAGTTATCATAGGAGCCACTGGACTCATGAAGAAGAACTTGAAAAAGTATTTAGCAAGTATACCTGGTGAACCAAGTGCAAGAGAAATCCAAACAACTGCACTCAAGGGAACAGCCAGAATCCTGAAAAGAGCTCTCAGTTTGAGTTTGTAAATAGCGGGTGATCGTATGGCATTTGGACGAAAATGAATGAAAAGAAAATTTTTTTTTTAAAGTGAAAGGATACTTTAAATTAGAAGTAAAACTTGAGTAAAGATTAAAACAAAAAAAAAGAAAGTTCTCAAGTGCAAATATAATATCTTTTGTATGTCTACACACTTGCTCATATGATGAAAGTAGTGGTGCAACTTCTAGTTATGCTACCACAACTAACAACAGTAAGCTCAGTACTTAACTTGTCTAACACAATTCAAGTCCTGTAATACAACAAAAGAAACTATAACACAGTTAAGTGGCCCAGTCAATTGAAGAACATTTTTATTCTATGCTGCTTTATTTAATAAAACTTGTATTTATCCTACAATAAATAACAAACGTAAGATCGATACTTTACTAGCTCAGCACAATTCTAGTCCTGTAATCCGACAAAAGAAACTATAACATAATTAAGCAGAAGAAAATTAGCATTAAGTTCTGCTTAATTTAATCAAAGTTTAAGAAGTAGGGAAGTTCCTTATATGAATATTCAGATATGTGTTATGGTGTGATGTTGATCTACCCTATTTCAGAAATAGACAATTCCAGACACTATAGACTTCTGATGAAATGTCGTGGTAGTCATAGTAACAGTATCGGACGTTTTCGTTTCTTGTTTTTCGGGAATAGATGGACTCTTCTAGACACTATAGAGTTACAATGAAGTTTTGTGGCAGTCATGGTCACAGTATCAGACGCACACTTTCTGTAACATACTATTATGTACTTCTGTAAATACACACTTGTAAATATACCTCCGTGTTATCTTAATTATCATCGGCCTTATTAAGGTGATGAAAATATTGAACTCATAATTTGATTTAAAAAGACATGAGGACACAATACCTATTAGACACTATGCTCGGATGACTTTGTTTCGATGTAAAGGAGAGAGTTTATAAGTACAGTCATGTGATGATATTTAACCATACAGGTAAATCTTGATAGTCCAGTTAAATCAAGGTTCAAAATAATTGCGGCACAAATGTCATGCACCATGCATTGCTATGAGGTTTTTATATGAACATATTAAAACTCTAGTAGACTCGATTGATCCAAAATATGTAATTTTATTAAATTATACATCTGAAATGCAGCATGTTTTGATGTCAAAGAAATTTAAACGACCTCGTTTTCGTTTCTTGTTTCATAACAGTAAATACATGCTGACTAGTTTTTTAACTTATTGACGTGCAGTTACCTTTGTCAAATTAATTGCTTTGAGTTTGTGATTTTCGAAATGCACTGATGAATATAAATACAATTCTACACACAATGTTTTGTCCAGTTTTTTATCAAGTGTTCAATTTTCAGCTGCTATGGTACCTGTTCCCGAAGTCAAGCTAATTCTCTGCACAGAATTAACGTCAAACGCCTTATGTTACTATTTATTACTTGTTCAGCTAAACAGCAGACACCATGGCTGAAGACAATGGTAAACAGCTGCCCAAAAGGAACTGTGACCATCGTATTCCATTGTAAGCGCAGCAACACGAAATATACACTTTTTGGCCATGATGGTACTACAGTTTGGTTGATTTTGTTTACTTTTTTATGAAAATTGTTTTAATTTACATTGGAAAAATTCTACATTCTTCATCAAATAAATGGTAAATTGTAAATAATAAATTATTGTAGGCAAAATTCTTTTTTTAAAACTTAGTTAACCTCAAACAAGGCAAGTTGACACTGTAGACGTAAGGGGCTACTGAGAATTAGGGTGAAAGGTTTTTAGGAAGCGGTCATCCTAAATTTAGAAGCTTTGCAGCAAGATGTTTGTTGACATTAGTTTTAAATTTCTGCATGTCGGCACAGTCGTGGAAACAGAGGGATTTCCAAAAGTCGGCAGCTTGAAAAAAAAGAGGCTACTGGAGTAGAAGGCTCTACGGCAACGAAGGACCTCTACAGTGAATAGATGGGATTTAGCTGATTAGCAGGTTGGTCGAGTGTATTTACATCGAGAGGGCACCAGAGCAGCAAGTTTATCAGAGCACATTCTTTGTTCTTTTTTCAGCATCTTATTGAGTGGCACACTTAAGCAGGTTTCGGGGAGACTAACGTACCGGTCTTCGGTGACAGTCTCCTCGACTCCGAATCGGCGGGTGTTGCACCTCTTTAGGACCCGATTTTTAGATGGAAGCCAGCCAGGCTTTGCAAACCAGAGTTGTCACCGTGGCTGACAATGACCAGGGTGTGACCGCCGAGGGCACCCTTTTGGACCTAGTCAGTCGTACTCCCGAGTACGACCTGATGATGGTGCCCGTAGAGGGGGGTTGCACACCCGAGTGCGCCCAGTCGTAATGGAGGGGGGTTGCACACCCGAGTGCGCCCCGGTCGTAATGGAGGGGGGTTGCACACCCGAGTGCGTCCCGGGCATAATGGAGGGGGATTGCACACCCGAGTGCGCCCCGGGCATAATGGAGGGGGGTTGCACACCCGAGTGCGCCCCGGTCGTAATGGAGGGGTGTTGCACACCCGAGTGCGTCCCGGGCATAATGGAGGGGGATTGCACACCCGAGTGCACCCCGGGCATAATGGAGGGGGGTTGCACACCCGAGTGCGCCCCAGGAGGTGTTGCCACCAAGGGCACCTAATTGTCGGCACTCCAGCTCTGTTGTTTCCTGTATCGGGAGGTTACACACCCGAGTGTGCCTCAGATTTTAGTTTCGGGTATTTTCCCGCGGATATACCACGTAGGATGGTATCTGAAAAGGAGTTTTTTTTGCCGGAGTCCCAAACATCCTGTTCGGCAGCTCCCAAAGATCCCAAATTGACAAACGACCTCTTAAGAGCCATTCTCTTGATTTAGAGGTGGCGCAGAGACGCTACAGGCCCAGAATTTTTCTAGGGTGCTCCTCGGGGGGGGGGGTCATTGTCAGACCTTTCAGAGGGAGAAAACTATGGACCTGCAAAACTAAAGACAAGGAGGGGGTCCAAAAGATTTTTTCTCCTGACTCTGGATCCCCAATCCCGGCTGGACAAAGGCCCCAAATAATGAAGACTGTAGAAGTTCCTAGAAATTCCCAGGGAAATGTGGCAGCGTGGGGACCCCAGGCCCAGAAAACTTCAGAGGAGTATCGACAACTTTTTAAAACCAAGTATGCAGAGCACCAACCCCGGGTACTCTTGAAGGCATTAAAAAGAGGACGGTGTCTTTGGTTACCACAGATGCAAAGACTAAGGGGCTTACTGGGGTCCTCAAGGATAAAATGATACAGATGTTGGGAGATTTGAAGATCCCGGCCACTTACGTGGTGCGTAGATCATACGCCATGTATAATATTTTACTCCCCAACATACGAGCAGCCGAGAAAGTTGCCGGCAGTGAAAGGACATGGAGGGGCCTTAAAATCACGCCCGATTATATGCAAATGAGGAGGACAACCGTAACGATTCTCGGTGTCCCATGCTGCGTCTCGTCTGACCAGTTGGGAGCTGTATGGCAACGTGGAGGCAGTTGTTCCAGTCAGGGGTGCCCGGAACATCCAAACGGGCGATTACACTATCAAAATGCGGCTCAATCGAGCAGGATTCTTGGGTATCCCTGCTCAGCTCCAGTGCGAAACATGGGTGATGTCCATAATAGTGGAGGGGAGAATGCCGGTTTGTTGGGATTGCAAAAAATCAAAACACATAGCAAAGGTGTGCCCCAAAAGAATCCCGACGAAGAAACCGGTAACAGCACCAGCAGCTCCGAAGGCAGCAACACAGAAGGCAGCAACACCAGTGCCGGTAGTTCCAAGAGAGGCAGCTCCAACGGAAGACACCAAGGGATGGAATACGGTAGTGGCCAGAAGGGGGAAGAAACCGGCCCCTAGCCCCATCTCGGAACTGGCTAAAGAAAAAAATGATGAGGTGAAACAGCCAACAGCAGCCATTAAGAGAAAATTCGCTGTCCCCTCTTCAGAGTCGGAAGTGGAGGAAGAGAAGGAGGAAAAGATGGCTGTGGAAGGTGAAGCTTTAAAGACCCCAAAGGATCCTAGGGCAAAGAAAAGCAGGGAGGCTAAGCCCAGCCAACAGCCAGAAGCAGTCCCTGAAATGGTCATTACATTTGTTCCTACTCCAAAACCCCAATCTCCATGGATATGGATATGGATATGGATTCAGAGGAGCAAAATACCCCTCTCCTAGTTAATACTCCCGTGGAGACTCCCAACACAATAACACCTGAAGAGGGCATAGAGGAGTCCGGGAAGGCCAGAATGTTAGTTAGAAGAGGCGACATATATTTTATATCTTGTCCCACGTTCACTTGGTTAGGTCATTTGGACCATAAATTGGTTATGACCCGTTTGAGTTTAAGTGATAGGCCTAGGTTGGCTGGGTACTGGAAGTTGAATACCTCCTTACTGGAGATACCCGACTGCCGGGACAAGCTAACATTACTACTTCAGAGGAATTTAGTGGGGGCGGTTATCGGGAGTAGATGGTGGGTTAAAACTAAGGCTCATGTTAGACGCTTTTGTGTCCGCTATAGCCAGGGCCTCGCTCAAGATAGGGCTAGGACACAGAAGCGTGTAGATGATAAGATGACCCGGGCGGTGGCTGGGGGATCCCCTAGAAATAGCCTTAATTAAGGGGGACCTCAATCGCTTGGCTAGCGAGCGATATGAAGGTCAAGTAGTTCGAGCTAGATTAAAGAAAGTCTCTCTCGGAGCTGTGAACGTTGACACTGTTGAGCATAAGGCTGCTTTACGTCGTGGCTCGGATGGGTACATTCGGAAGGTGAATAACCTGGAAGGACATACCCTGGTATCTACTCGTGAAATTTGCGAGGGGTTCCGCGAGCATTTCGAGGATCGCTTCACCCAACTACCCAGACTCCGCGGCCAGAAATTTGGCAGCTATTTGGCTGACTCGCCCCGCCATGAGGCGGCCCGAGCAGCTGGCTGTGATGGGGACGTTACAGAGGGTGAGATCATTACTGCGTTGAAGCAGGTCGGCTTGAACAAATCTCCAGGACTCGATGGTCTGCCATACGAAGTTTATTTGAGGCTGTCGCCCATGTTTGTTCCTCTTCTGAAGGATGTGTTTAACCACTGGTTTGCTAAGGGCTCGATCCCTGGGCAGGTTACTAAAGGAGTGGTCACATTGTTGAAGAAGGGGGTCCAATGTGGAGTGGGGGATTTCGATCGTTATAGGCCCATAACTCTGCTAAACACAGAGTTAAAGATTTTGGCCCGTGTTCTTGCGAATCGTTTGCAGGTTGTTATCGCTGACTTGATCAAGCCTGAGCAGAATTATGCTGTGAAGGGGAAATCAATTCAAAACAATTTGCATCTGGTTCGCACGATCCTAGAGGGTATAGAAGACAACACTGAAGCCGCGCTGATCAATTTAGATCAGTCCAAGGCTTTTGATAGGGTCGACCATGGTTTCTTGGAATCTGTTCTAGGTTTTAATCCTGACTTCTGCAAGTGGGTCTCTATTCTGTATCGTCTGCCGACGGTAGCGGTGCAAGTAAACGGTAGGCTTTCAGAGTCGTTCGTGGTTTCTCGTTCGGTACGTCAGGGTTGTCTGCTGTCGCCCCTGCTGTATGTCCTGGCTTTGGAGCCCTTCCTTCGCAAATTAAGGGACGAGGCGGCTACACCAGTCCTGCGCGGAATCGCTATCCCTTCTCACTATGCGCGAGTCAGGGCTTCCGCGTATGCCAATGATGTCACCGTTTTTGTGTCCAGCCGTGAAGACATAGAAGTGGTGACTAAGGCACTCGCTCAGTATAAAGAAGTGGCAGGGGCCATTGTCAACCGCAGCAAGTCCAACGGCCTGCGGTTGGCTGCCTGGAGCGGAGAGACCACACTTCCAGGTGATTTCAGCTGGACCGATGGCCCGGTTCGGATCCTTGGCGTTTGGTTCAGACCGGGTCTCCAGCTGGAAAAGAATTGGTCGGAAGTACAGGCAAAGGTCGAATCGTCTGAGGGCTTGGATTCGAAGGAAACTTTCCTTGAAGGGGAGAGTGGAGGCGTGCGCCACTTACGTCTTTCCTCTCATCCTTTACCGACTGTCTGTACTCCCTCTGCCTGCTGGCCGCCTGCTTGCTTTCACGCGCTTGCTCTTTACACTTCTGTAGAAGGGGCGGAAAGCATACGTCTGTATGCAACGTCCGTGTGATGGAGGCTTGGGGATGTCTGACTTGGCAAGTCATCGACATGCCGAGAGACTGGCTTTCCTGAGTCGTACTTTAACGGAGGACGCTCCGTGGTTCTCTGCGGTTGAGAGCGCCTTTCCCAACCTCATACCCGACCACTCGGTCGAAGGTCGACGTAGATCGAGAGGGGAGTCCATGTTCGTTGCCGAATGCCGAGCCGCGCTTAAGGCGTTGCCGGGGTCCAGTGACCTTGCCCGGTCTAGGAAGAGACTATATCGGGATCTAGTGGAGGGGTCCGCTTCGGATCCGCTTGGGAGGCGGCTTGGATTGTCGAGTGAGGAGGCTCGCTCCCAGTGTAGTTGGGCGCCAGGCCAGAGTTATCTCAACAATTCTGAGTATTCTCTGACCTGACAACTGGTTCGAAGTGCACTGCCCCTCTATGGCAGATTACGCAGGGATGGCATAAGGGATGTTCCCTTGTGCCCACGCTGTGAGGACAATGAGGAAGAAACGGTCGAGCACGCCTTCTTCACTTGCAGCAAAGTTCGTCGTCTCTGGGAGTATGTCAGAGAGGTAACGGCTCGCATCGATGCCGAGCAGCCGATGGTACTTGATGTAGCATACGTCATCAACAACGTGGCACCGCCATGGTCTAGGGAGAAAAGAATTGTTTTTCTGGCAATCCTAGCCACAGCGAGGTTAGTGACGTGGGTTACACGTCTAGATGAGGTTCATGGGGTTGGGTCTGTTTCGGATCGCGATCTGGTTCTTTACTTTAAGCATCAGCTTAAAGTGAAAATCAGATGCGATTGGAAACGACTACATCGCATGGAGTTCAATAGAAGATGGGTGCAAAACACTAGTTTGTGCATCCGACAAGGATCCAGGTTTGAATACTTTTCCCGCCTTAGAATGGCGCAGACGGTACTGGGTCCTACGGAACCCAGCCCAATGTAAATTCAAAGTATTAGCCTAGTTGAATCTTAACTAGTAGGTATAAATGATGTCCTGTCCCGATTTTATTTTTGCCGGCACTAAAGAGCTTCCAAAGATGCCCATTCCACATATTTATTTTGTCCCCGGCTGATGAAACCCTTGGCAATATAATCTTGGAAGACGCCATCCATTCCCGTACCCAGATCCTGATTAATTTATTTTCAGAACGCCCCACTTTATTCCCACTCCCATTTAGGGGTTGACCTGCTTGTTTTCGGCCTTGAGCCGGAAAACAGTGGGCGGTCCACACTTAGCAAGAGGGCCCTACTAACCACCCCTTATCATTTTATTTGGTTCTTTATTTTTCTTTCTTTTTGGGTGTTTTTAATGTGTTATCCACCTCCCACGTTATTTCATATTTTCATGTTTCATTTCGGGGATATTTTAAGTAGGATTAAGCCATAGAGTGACTGCAATTTTTTTTTTTAGTGTGAATGTCTAGCTTAGGGTAGATTAGGTTTTTTCATTGTGCCTTTTTGTTTTTTTAAAATATAAAAAATGTCATTGTCTTTGTTTTTTGCAAATGTAAAATAAAAAATGTTTAAAAAGTGTTGTAAAAATGTCACAATGACTCCCCGACCCCCATCTTCCCCCTTCCACAGTGGGCTTTTATGCCTAAGGTGGTATGCATTCTGGGAATGTAATTTTAACTCTAGGAGTTAATGTTTTCCAGGATGCATCCATCTAAATGAATTTTGGCTAAGATCAAAGTGTAGTATCTGTTCCAATGGATACTGCACCCCATAGACTGATATTGTGTTGGCCTTCGGGGCTTGATTTACGCTGGTCTATGGGTCTGTCCTGTGCAGTTCTAGGAGGTCCACCCTCCCAGGCTTCGCCTCCCCTCTTTGGGTAGGAGTAAGGTTATTGCTTACTGCCTGAGGCGCCCCTACCGGGGAATGCCGACGGGGCTGCCCGGGCATTTTTTGTAGGCCAGGCAATTTTTAAACCCCACTTTTCCCGACCCGACCTTGGGTCATATCTTACTTGTGGGAGTAAGATAAAAACTGGCCTTGTGCCTAACTCCTGGAGAGGAGTAAATCAATACTCAGATTCATGGTTATTTAAAAAAAAAACAACAGTTAACCGCCCTACAAATCTAAAATGGCAGAGAAATGGGTGATCATTTTATGTTCAATTTATAGACGAAACTGATCAGCTGCTCTTAATTTTTGTCTTCTTTCAACCATGTTTATCAGACTGTAGACACGTAATTCTCTTCTTAAAGAAAAGTAAAATCTCATTCTTTGGATGGGGAGTAAGTGATTTAGCGCATTGTGTGTTACTCTCCAATTTATCCCCAAAATATCTTGCTAAGTTTAACTATTTTTAAGCCGTTCTAAACAAAATACTAACTCAACTCGCATCACTGACCTATAATTTCCATTTATTAATGTTGTATATTCATAGAACAATGGAGATTCATTTCAATTATCTCCCTTGTTGACTTTAGATTGAATTATCTCCCTTGTTGACTTTAGATTGAATTATCTCCCTTGTTGACTCTTATATTTCTTTGTTAGCAAAAGAAGAAATTTAGATTTAAAATCTTTACTGTAATTAACATCCGATTTATTTTTTCAATTTCATTTTGCAAAGAAAACAAATAAGACGAAATAATTATATAAAGGTAAGTTCAATCACTACCGAATTTTTTCATTGTGTTTATTTTACGATTGAATTTTAAATTCGTGTTTAAAAAAGCCTTTCAAGTGTAAGAACAGAATAGTTAACAAATTTTAAGAATGGGTTTTTAAATGAGACAATTTATTTTAACTTTGTATACTATTCTCATTTTACGACTGAATTTTACATCCGAGTTTTAAAAAAACAAAACTTTTCGTTGTTAATGTTTAAATTTGATTCAACTGAATTCAATTTAATTTGTTTTTATTGTTTTTAATTGTCGGATTTCCGCACATGAAGAAAAACTGAGTAAATTAATTAAATATATTTTCGCTATTATTCTATCACTGGACCTTTTGCTAGTTCAGACAAAAAGAAATGAAAAAATACTTTGGTAAACGTTAGTATTGGCGACATGAATTATTTGAAAAGAAATACAGTAGGACAATTAGTAAAAAAAAAATGATTGTTTAACTACTCATCCGTGACCTATTTGTGTTCAAAAATGTCATATTTACTATTTGAAAAAAGTTATATGCAATTTAATTTACTAACTCATTTGTGACCTACTTGTGTTAAAGGGTTTGATATTTAAAATAAGGTACGAGCAATTTAATTTACCATAAGTTGAGAGTAATACTTCTTTTAAATATTAAAAAAACATAAAAATCTTTGAACAAATAATGGTTACACATGAGTCGCCAATAGTAACGTTTTAACTAAACTAGATATCGCTTTGAGGACATGTATAAAAAAAACTGCACCTTTTCCTAATTTCTTAGCAATCAACTGGGGAGGTTTACGGGAGATTTTCTGGATATTATTGTAGATGAAGACCCTCAGTTAAATTATCCCCACCCCAAACACGAATGTGATTTTATTTGGTTAAGACAATTTAGTGATAACACCCTGAAAAACTTTTGGGAAGAAAAAAAAATATTTTAGAATGAGAGATCAGTTTCTGATATAATTTTAACGTAAAAGGATCACCCACTTTTCAACCAGGTATCATTTGAGCAAGTCGTAACCGTTTTAGTTAAATCTTAGATGTAACTGTAATGTCCTTAACAAATAAAGGGAGATTACCGCAGGTGTCACAGGAGTTACGGCCCCTGGCGACATCCGGTTTTTCTCAGTCTGATATTCACCGAGCACCATCTTTGTTCGTTCTCTCTCTCTCTCTCGTTAATCCCCGTCCATCTTGCAACCCTGCCATAGTAATAACCGATATCTAGCAAGTATCGGTTACTTACTACTTGGACCATCACATTGGCGACGAGGACAGAGCTATTTACAAAAAATAGACACAAGAAAACACAAGAGAAAAAAAAAACAACAACAAACAGTCCCACGTGTTGCAAAACAAACATGGCCGCTTTACCTCACTACCCGGAATTCGACTGTGAGTCAGAAGCCAAAGCAGCAAGATGGACGAAATACATTAGCAGATTGAGAAACTATTTTATCGCCCACGACATAGAGAGTGATAAAAGACAAAAAGCAATTTTGCTAACGTTTGTTGGTGAGGCGATGAACGACCTCATTGACGAATTGCCAGCCGAACAGACCACACCAGTAGAAAACGAAACCCACTTCGACAAACTCGCCTCGGCCGTACAGGCTCATTTCAACCCCCAAAATAACACGGAATACAACCGGTTTGCATTCCGTAACATCAAACAAACCACGCCGAATGTAGAGGATTTCTACCGAAAATTGAAAGAAGCAGCAGCTACGTGCCACTTTACAGACGCAAACGCTGAGATAAAGTCTCAACTGATAACAGGCTGTTCATCAGATAAGGTCCGGCAAAAGGGCTTAATAAACTCTAACATGCCACTACACGACCTGATAAATTATGCCAGGACGACGGAAACAATAACAGCACACCTACAACAAATGCGTTTAGAGGACGCGACAATACGGACGACTACTGCAGTAGTAAACAAAGTCACGTACGAGCGACAGACACGTGACAGCCCCCGGCAAATTCAGTGCAGGAATTGCAACGGAAAATACCCACATGAACGAGGACCAACGTCTTGCCCAGCATTCCAGAGCCAATGCACTTATTGCCGGAGATGGGGGCACTTCACCTCTGTCTGTTTTAGTAAAATGAACAACGAGAACAGACAACGTGGAGCAAATCGCCCTCCACGCCCAGAAGCCCAAACCAGTCACCGACCGGTGAACTGCATCGAGGACAACCAGCAAGACTCAACCAGCGGCAGTGACACAGAATATGTGTTTCATAGAGGTAAGATGAAAAATCTTCCCTGTTTTGATGTATCTTTTGGCAGTTGCCACCAAATATTCAATGTGTTAGCTGACTTAGGAGCCACTATTAACATTTTGTCTGAGGCAGATTTCAAGTGTTTAAAACCGACACCCTGTCTCCGACCGACAAAAACTGTGATATCTGGATTTGGTGTCAAGCAAACTACTCCAGTTCTAGGTCAATTTAGGACTCTCCTAGAGTTTGGGGGCACCTCCTGCCAAGCTGATATACATGTAATAAAAAGCCCAGAAAAACCTATCATCGGCTGGGAAACATGTGAAAAGCTTAAACTTTTATCAGCAAAAAAGCTCCCAGTTAACCACATCAGCAACTCTGACACACAAATCCCGCAGACAACTCTTAAGCTTCTGGAGGACTATGCAGACCTATTCAATGGCTTAGGTAAACTTAAAGAAAAAAAAGTCCATTTGCACATAAATGAAAATATACCACCCATCGCTCAGAGATACCGCAGAGCCCCCTTTCATGTAAGGAAGGACATAGAAGAGCTAATACAGAAAGACGAGGAACTGGGGGTGATTGAAAAAGCAGAAGGACCGACCCCGTGGGTATCGCCTATTGTGGTGGTACCTAAGAAAGACCAAAGCAAAATCAGAGTTTGCATTGATATGAGAGCGGCAAACAAAGCCATCGAAAGGGAACGTCACCCTACCCCCACACTTGATGAGCTGAAAGCCATTCTATCGGGAGCCAGTGTCTTTAGCAAGTTAGACCTCAATCAGGGCTACAACCAGTTGGAACTAGCTGAAGAGTCCCGATACATTACCACGTTCGCAACACACCTGGGCCTATATAGATACAAAAGACTATTCTTCGGTGTCAACTCCGCCAGTGAAATATTTCAGGAAGAGATTAGCCAAGCACTCGCAGGGATTGAGGGGGCCATCAACATCAGTGATGATATTCTTTGCTTTGGATCGGACCAGCAAGACCATGACCAAAACCTCCAGAAAGTATTTCAACGACTACGCGGAAAAGGCCTAACACTGAATAGCAGCAAATGTCAATACAACAAGAGGTCATTGGAATTCCTCGGACACACATTCGGTAATGAGGGCATCAGCCCAAGTAACTCTAAAATAAAAACAATCTTCGAATTACCAGACCCCAAAAACGCATCAGAAGTCAGAAGTTTGTTGGGGATGACTAACTTTTGCGGTGCACAATTCATTCCAGACTACGCAACCCTGACTTATGAACTACGTCAGTTAACAAAAAAAAACACGCAGTGGTCCTGGACTGAGCGCCACACTGAATGTTTAAAAAACCTCAAGGAGGCCTTGAGCAAAGCATGCTCACTTGCCTACTTCAATCCTAACAAACACACTGAAATATATACCGATGCCAGTCCTGTAGGCATATCTGCTGTATTATCACAAGACGGGCGGGTAGTACAATTTGCAAGCCGAGCACTATCCACAGTTGAACAAAGATACTCTCAAACAGAGCGGGAGGCACTCGCCATCACGTGGGCATGTGAACACTTTCATATATATATATCTTTGGGGCCCCATTTATTGTTCATACAGATCATAAACCCTTAACATCAATCTTCAATAACACTCGCTCCCAACTATCAGCGCGCATCGAACGTTGGGTTTTGAGAACACAACCATACAATATGACTGTCACATACCGACCAGTTCATGACAACCCAGCTGACTACCTCAGCCGCCATCCAATACATCTACCTCTAAGCAACAGGGAGCAGAAAATAGCGGAGGAGTATATAAACTATATTCTCTCATTGTCAACCACCAAAGCAATGACAATTGATGAAGTTGCAACGGAAACTGCAAAAGACAAGACACTCACTACAGTCATTCAAGCTATTCTCACCAACAAATGGCAAGGTGCCAATGATGGCATAAACAAAGCCACATTTCTCACCCTGCATGACAACCGTGATGAACTATCACTAGCACATGAGGACAGCATCATTCTGAAAGGGCGCCGGATAGTGCTACCTGAGACGCTACAAAACAGAGCTGCCAAAATAGCCCATGCCGGTCATCAAGGCGTCGTGAAATCCATGGCCCTCCTCCGGGAAAAAGTCTGGTTTAAAAACATGCAGCCTTTGGTAGAAGAAAATATCAGGAACTGTCATACCTGTCAGATCAGCACTCACAAAACGGCAAGGGAGCCACAGAAAATGTCCCCGCTACCAGCAGCCCCGTGGACAGAGGTTAGCGCTGACTTTCGACATCTCCAGAATGGGAAATACCTTCTTGTTGTCACAGATGAATACTCACGCTACGTTGTTGTCGATATCCTGGACTCCATCTCAACAAACTCAGTCATACCCCGTTTAGACAAAATATTCGCCGAATTCGGAGTACCAGTATCCCTCAAAACAGACAATGGCCCACCATTCAACAGCTATGATTTCAAAGACTACGCCTCCATCACCGGTTTCAGACACAGGAAGATAACACCTTTATGGCCCCAGGCCAATGCTGAAACAGAACGCTTCATGCGCACTGTAAAAAAATCCATCAAGGCCGCCCTAATCAAAGGTCAAAGCTGGAAGCAGGAGCTATTCAAATTCCTGTTAGATTACCGAACGACACCACACTGCACCACCGGTGTTTCTCCAGCCTCAATCCTATTTGGCCGGACCATAAAAAACCGCCTGCCACACCTAGTTACACCTATAGCTGGAGACAATAGCATTAGGGTACGTGACACCCAAGCCAAGGAAACAATAAAGAAATATGCTGACAGAAAAGCATACGTAAAACCCAATAATCTGAGTGTGGGTGACACCGTCATTGTAAAAAGCGACCACACTTCAAAGGCACACACCCCCTATCAACCTAATCCATTAACCATAACAAAGAAAAGGGGATCCATGATTACTGCATCACACAAGGGCAACCAAATTACAAGAAATGCCAGCTTCTTCAAAAAAATCCCTAAGCCACTAAGAAACTTCACACACGACGTACCTGAATACTCCTCATCTGAAGATGAGGGACACACACATGTGACAGCATCACCAAAATCTAAAAAACACCAGGGACAACACCCTTCAAACCTCAGACGCTCAGGCCGCACAAGACGGTCACCCAAAAGATTTGATTACTAAATGCTACAAATACCCCTGTACATAATAATGCATAATTATCATTTTCTTTCACTTAGGTTGACAGATGTTTCCCTCGGACTCAGCAACGCAAACACTCCAGTCACATCACGCATGAACAAACTCTTCGATGAATAAAAAAAAAAAGAAAAAAAAAGCATTGTAATGTCCTTAACAAATAAAGGGAGATTACCGCAGGTGTCACAGGAGTTACGGCCCCTGGCGACATCCGGTTTTTCTCAGTCTGATATTCACCGAGCACCATCTTTGTTCGTTCTCTCTCTCTCTCTCGTTAATCCCCGTCCATCTTGCAACCCTGCCATAGTAATAACCGATATCTAGCAAGTATCGGTTACTTACTACTTGGACCATCACAGTAACCATGTTCATTTTTTATTTCTGAGTGCAGTTCATACCAAAACTTACGTATGGGGAGTTTTTTGGGGGGCTGTTGCCACACGTTCTTAGGGTTAAGGGAGGTTTTGGTGGGAGGATCTGTTGTCAACCAGAGAGAATTAGTTGTAGTGTTTACAAAGGCGAGGATGTTTATGAGGGTTCTCATCTACAAAAGAGAGGGGGTTGGGTTAGGGTTAAGGTCCTCATCTACAAATTTAATATTTTCTGTTGAATTATACATTTTTAAAATAATTGTTTTTCTTTTTGTTTTGTTTTTCTTTCCATCTGTGTTTGTCTTTTGCTAAAAATGTACATTAAAACAGGTTCCTTTGCCTTTTAACTAGGAACAAAGTGTAGTATCTGTTCTGATTTTACATTTAGTCTATTCTCTCTTCCGTCAGAAAATGAGAAATCTTTCCAGACTGAGGCATTTTAAACTTTTTTTTCCAATCCAGATTGCCCACATTAAAAACCGACGTTGTATCTAAATTTTGACCTCGTGAGGAGGTAAGTAAATAGGAAAACATTTTATAAATAAAATAATCAATGAATATTATCGATGACACTTGCTCCACTCTGTCATTCTTTCAGAATTACTGCCCAGCACAAAATTACATTCGTTTGTCCATCCATTCACTAGTATGTTTCCCAGATGGAGAGATGACGCCCCACCCGCGGCTTTCTCTGCTAAACTCTAAGTGCCATGTCTTTAAGCATTTTTTTCAATGAGGTAATTCCTAGAGCTCAATGGGCTGCCATGTATAATTTCCAATCAGAAATTACAAATGCACATTATTTAGTCATACACATACGTTCAATATTAGTGTCAACTCTTTAGAGGTAAAATGACAGAATATTTTTTTTATAATAATAACTACTTGTTAAATGTAAGAAATTCATAAAATTATTCTTTTATGCTTATTCAGCATAAAAAATGCCCTAACTTCCCCCCCCCGATAACACTTATAAATTGTATCTCTCTTTAAAGAAAGATTTGTCATACATGCTTTAAAATGTTATCAACTGCAGAAATGGATGAACTATTTAAATTAAAATAATTTGTAAAACTGATCCCCAGCCTAACTTCTAAAATAAGTGTTTTTTTCCTACAATGTTTTCAGACTTGCGTACCAGATGCTGACATTGATTTCGCAAGTATTCTTGATATTTGCTTGATAATCCACTGTTCTCTCTCTACTGCAATTTTCTGATTACTCGGTTGTCTCAAATCGATGCTTTGAAGACAAAATTGTGTTTATGACTGCTTGCAACCACTGCAAAAGAGTCATAAAAATGCAAAAGATTCCTATGGCCGATGCATTAAATCTAGAGGTGCTGAGCAGAGACTTGGTTCTCAAGAGTTTTGGTGAATAACAAACATGTTAATGAACAGATGTAATACCACTGTTCCAACCATGATAAATTGATCAGAGGTGATTTCCTAAGTATCTGATAAGTCCAACATTATTACAAAGAATTTACATCAAATTCAATCCTATGTGAACAGGGCCGCCTAGCCTCTTTAATGTCCAACTATGATTGTAAACACACTGAGTGACATGCATATATCTGTCTAGAATGTTGCTAAACTTATCAAGAATCTTAATTGTATCAATAAAGAAGAAATAATTTCTATAGCCTTACATACAATAAATGACAACAAGGTATCATCAGCTCACTCTATGTTCAGTTCATATTGCAGGTTGGGCAGTTTAATATTACACATGTATTTTCCTTTTTTTTCTATCTCTGATTGTCTTGTTTGTGAGTGTGTAAAAGAGAGGCAAACCATGCAGAGGTGTGTGTGTCAGATAAGACTGGTGAAATAACGTTGTTAGTGTTTCATGCCAAAATTATGATGACACTCTTCCTGTAAAGGTCAGAACTGACATTACTAGTTAAACTAAACACTAAGTGGGAAAATAGTTTCTGGTCTCAGACACATTTCTACTCATCTATTTAGTATTTTTGCTGAGATTTGTTACCTTAGACATATGTGTCTTCATCTGTGTAGCATTCGTTCTAAAATGCTGTTAGCTCAGACATATGTATTTTTATTGGGGTAGCATTCATCCGAGGACTGTTAGCTCAGACATATATGTTATCATGGGCATCGAAATGGAAAATAGAAAATGCAATTTAACGTTCACCCTACAAAGCCTGCCACAGAGGTCATATTCTCTCAAAAACAAAATAAACCTACTCACCCCCAAATTGTCTTCAACGGTGTCCTTGTTAACAGAGACAAGCTAGTTAAGCATCTAGAAATGGTCCTGAACAACAAACTTAATTTTCACAAATATATTGTTGAAAAAATCGGTGTGTTGAAATTTTTTGCAAGATTTGTCAATAGGGAAACCTTGGGTACATTATATAAATTGCATGTCAGACCTCATCTCGACAATGGAGATATAATTTACCACGACCAGCACAACGAATCCTCAAATTTGTTGGAATCGGTTCAATATAACGCTGCGCTAGTGGTATCCGGATGTTGGAAAGGAACAAACAGACTTAAGTTGTATTCTGAGTTAGGATGGGAATCACTTTATAATGGACGACATTGTCGTAGACTTTGCCTCTTTTATAAAATTCTGTATGGTATTGCTCCTTATTTAAACTACGTCCATCAACATTTCACATTGGTTTGCTCTTCCAAATTTTATTTGTAGCAGAGGGAGCTTCCCACTTTTCAAAAAGCATATCTTTCATCTCTATCGCTTGCAGAGGAGCCTAACTTACGATGTTTCTGACAATACAGGCCTTTAGCTCCTTACCTATCTGCGATGCGATTTTAGCGACTTATGTGACCATAGTTTTAGACATCACTTTAACTGCACATCCCCACTTTGTTCATGTGGAATTGAGAATGAAATAACAACGCACTTCATTATAAAATGCTGGAACCATTTACAAGCATGCCACTTATAGTTTGTTAATATTTTGAATATAGCTAACGTGGACAACACCCAACTTAACGATACCGAGCTAACCTCAACATTACTTTACGGAGACCCTAAATTTAGCCACGCCCCAAACCATAATATTTTATTGGAAACAATATTTTTTTAAAATAAAACAGAGCGCTTTAAATAAATTGAAGCCTACTATAATGCTAAAAACTGATCCAGTCTCACCCTTTCACTCCCTCAACTGTCATGTCGCAGTGGCCAGCCTCTCTCACTCTCTCTCTCGCATTTTCCCTTTTGACATGCACTGATGTCGTACATATCTTTTTCCCCAAATATTTGTCATTCTTTTTTTTCTTAATATTTTTTTTTCTAAACCTAAATGTCAAAATTGCAGCATCGACGATCATTTTCCTAGTGGCATGTGGTAGCAGAACTAGACCAGGTGACATAGTTCTTTCCAGTCCTGCTTATTGTTTTTCTTTAATATGATGTATTTTCTTGTTGTTTCTATTTTGATCTAACCACTTTCTTTTCTTTTGCCATTGTAAATATCTATGATAAATTAAAAAATCTATGTAATATTCTCACTTTACACCTGCCCTATTTGTGATTATAAAAAGCTACCTCAGAAATATGTCTTCATCTGTGTAGAATTCGTTCCAAAATGATGTTAGCTCAGACATATGTATTCTTATTGGTGTAGCATTCATCAGAGGACTGTTAGCTCAGACATATATGTCCTCATCTGTTTAGCATTCGTTCTAAACTGCTGTTAGCTCACACATATGTTTTCGTATTGGTGTAACATTCATCAGAGGACTATTAGCTCATACATGTGTCCTCATCTGTGTAGCATTCATTCTAAAATGCTGTTAGCTCACACATATGTATTCGTATTGGTGTAGCATTCATCAGAGGACTATTAGCTCATACATGTGTCCTCATCTGTTTAGCATTCATTCTAAAATGATGTTAGTTCACACATATGTTTTTATATGTGTAGCATTCATCTTTAGAATCTGTTAGCTCAGACATGTATTCTTATTTGTGTAGCATTCATCAGAGGACTGTTAGCTCAGACATATGTGTTATCTGTGTAATATTCATCCTTAGAATATATATGTTCTCATCTGTGAAATATTCTCACTTTACACCTTCGCTACTTTAAGGGTAAGATCTTTACAAATTATTTGTGATGATAAAAAGCTATTAAAAATTAAACCCTGTAACATTCTGGAAGTTTTAAACTACTGTTTTTACATGTGTGATTTTTTAACAAATTCTGTATATTAAATCCAATTTCTATATGGTTTAAAGTGAAAAGTTATAGTCTGTAAGGTAATGCTTGGAACCACTTAAGTTCTACGCAATTTCATACTACATTTATTTTTGTATACAATACTGTTGATATTTTTTTATGTTTTTAAAAACGATCATATTTGCTCAGGTGCAAAAAATCTGCACCTGTAAGTTGAATTATGAAACGAAAATGTTATTGTCAATTGAAAAGGTCAGATTAATACTATAGAAATTTTTAAGCAGGTCACCAAATCATGTTTACAATTTACATTTACCTACATCACTTACCCCATATCTCACAATTACCTATTTTTAAAGATTGTTGCAGGAGGAAACTGTTCTGAGATATTTGGATATAATTGATATATCTATTTTCATTACTGCATGAATTGTTAAATAACATTTCTTATTCATTCACAGGTAACAGCCACAGTGGAGGAAAATGAAAGTATCCCATACACATATATAGAATAGAAGTGTTAGTCTTCTGAATTGTGTGAATTCATGAGAATAAATGTAATTTCAAACGAACACACTGGAAGGAAAGCTCATGTTTGTGAAATTTGTATCACATCATTTATGTAACATCTTTAAAATACATAAATTAATGTCCTCCACTGGTAAGACTTTGAGTATCTACTAAACATGAGAGACTTTGAATGCATACTAGACATGGAAGAATTTTAATGCTTACTAGACACTATCCTCGAGTGTCTTCGGTCTCTCTTTACAGAGTTTTGTAAAGAACACCTGGCATGATGATTCTTTATTCTACAAATATATGCTGACCAAATATTCCCAATAACAGTATTCGACGCCCAAATAAGATACACTCAGCATTTATTCACACTGGTTTATACAAGGACTGAAATCCGACAAGACCAAGAGACTATAAGAAAGATATATTATAATATAGTAAACTAGTCGATTGGAAAGAAGAACATTAATGAAGTGTAACATTGTAAAGTCACCTTATTCTTGTAAAATGTGTGATAAATCATTTTCTAAAAGTTATGTAAAAATATGCATGTCAATCCACACTGTGTAGAAACCTTATTCTTGTAAAATTCGTGGTAAATCATTTCCTAAAATATATGTAAAAATATGCGTGTCTATCCACACTGTGTCGAAACATTATTCTTGTGAAATTTGTGGTAATTTAAAAGAATATTTATAAGTCAAACTGCACATACGGACCCATCCTTCCGAGCATCCTTATTCCTGTAAAAATACACATACATACACACACTGAAGAGAAACCTTTTTCTTGTGAAATTTGTGGTAAATCATTTGCTACAAAAACTGATGTAAAAATACACATGCGTACCCACACTGGGAGAGTTTGAATTACCTACTGGACACTATCCTCGAGTGTCTTCGGTCTCTCTGTACAAGGGTTTGTCAGGACAACCTTACATGAGTATGCTTACCCCTACAAGTAAACCCTGACCAAATATTCAAATTACATTGTATCCGCAGCACAAATAAGATCCCCTCGTACGAGGAATAGTGCATCTTCTCCTAGTGATGTTACCTCAAGTAACACCACGTGCTGGATACTCCACCAGACTAGATACATTCTTGTCCTGGAATCTGGTAATACCAACAGACCAAAAGAAAGATATACTATGACATACTTGACTGGTCAGTTGGGGAGAGAAGAAATTATTCTTAACTTTTTTACTAACTCAATGTGTGAGAAATAAAGGAGAATTTTAATAGAATATTCGGGTATCTATGTATCTCATATAGAGATCAAGTGTTAGCCCCAGGAAGGGGCCCCTTGATTTCTGAGAACTTCGACTGAAGTAAAATTAAACATTACGGGAGAAACCTTATTCTTGTGAAATTTGTGGTAAATCATTTGCTACAAAAACTGACGTAAAAAGACACACACGAACCAACACTGGGGACCATCTGTAAGAAACTGAATATCAGATGTAGCAGCAGGCACTGGGAACATCTACCTGAGAGAACTGTGGGGAATGAGACATACACCATCCATTATGACCATGAAATCCCCACAGCTACCTATCTGGAAAACGCAGCTGTCAAACCTGACATTGTAATATGGAACAAGAGAGAGAGAGTGGCAACTTTGGTTGAGGTCAGTGTCCCTAATGATGGGGGCCTAAATAGAGCTGAAAGGGAGAAAATAACAAAATATCAGGGATATGAAAAGAAACTGGAACCTCAAAGAGATCTCTATCATTCCAGTTATCATAGGAGCCACTGGACTCATGAAGAAGAACTTGAAAAAGTATTTAGCAAGTATACCTGGTGAACCAAGTGCAAGAGAAATCCAGACAACTGCACTCAAGGGAACGGCCAGAATCCTGAAAAGAGCTCTCGGTTGGAGTCTGTAAATAGCGGGTGATCGTATGGCATTTGGAAGAATGCCCCGTCCCCAGCAAATGAATGAAAAGAAAAATTTAAAAAAAAAAAGGGAAAAACCTTATTCTTGTGAAATTTGTGGTAAATCATTTTCTACAAAAACTAATGTAAAACTACACATGCATACTCACAGTGGGGAGAAACCTTATTCTTGTGAAATTTGTGGTAAGACATTTGCAACAAAATGTGAAGTAAAAACCCACACACGAACCCACACTGGGGAGAAACCTTATTCTTGTGAAATGTGTAGTAAATCATTTACTCAAAGCTATAATGTAAAAATACACATGCGTACCCACACTAGGTAAAAACCTTATTCTTGTGAAATGTGTAGTAAATCATTTACACAAAGCTATAATCTAAAAATACACATGCGTACACACACTGGCCAGAAACTCTATTCATGTAAAATTTGTGGTAAATCGTTTACTACAAGTGATCATTTAAAAATACACATGCATACACACACTGGGGAAAAACCTTATTCCTGTGAAATTTGTGGTAAATCGTTTACTACAAAACGTGAAGTAAAAATACACATGCATACACACACTGGGGAGACACCTTATTCTTGTGAAATTTGTAGTAAATCGTTTACTACAAAACGTGAAGTAAAAATACACATGCATACACACACTAGGGAGAAACCTTATTCTTGTGAAATTTGTAGTAAATCGTTTACTACAAAACGTGAAGTAAAAATACACATGCATACACACACTAGGGAGAAACCTTTTTCTTGTGAAATTTGTAGTAAATCGTTTACTAGAAGTGATCATTTAAAAATACACATGCGTACACACACTGGCCAGAAACCTTATTCTTGTGAAATTTGTGGCAAATTATTTGCTAAAAAAACTGATGTAATAAAACACGAACCCACACTGGGGAGAAACCTTATTCGTGTGAAATTTGTAGTAAATCGTTTACTGCAAGTGATCATTCAAAAATACACATGCGTACACACAGTGGGGAGACCCCTTATTCTTGTAAAATTTGTGGTAAATCATTTACTAGAAGTGATCATTTAAAAATACACATGCGTACACACACTGGAGAGAAACCTTATTCTTGTGAAATTTGTAGTAAATCGTTTCCTACAAAAACTGACGTAAAAAGACACTACCTACTAGACACTATCCTCGAGTGTCTTCGGTCTCTCTGTACAAGGGTTTGTCAGGACAACCTGACATGAGGATACTTACCCCTACAAGTAAACCCTGACCAAATATTCAAATTACATAGTACCTGCAGCACAAATAAGATCCCCTCGTACGAGGAATAGTGCATCTTCTCCTTGTGATGTTACCTCAAGTAACATCACGTGCTGGATACTCCACCAGACTAGATGAATTATTGTCCTGGAATCCGGTAAGACCAACAGACCACAAGAAAGATATACTATGACATATTGACTGGTCAGTTGGGGAGAAAAGAAATTATTCTTAACTTTTTTACTAACTCAATGCTTGAGAAATAAAAGAGAATTTTAATAGAATACTCGGGTATCTATGTATCTCATATAGAGATCAAGTGTTAGCCCCAGGAAGGGGCCCCTTGATTTCTGAGAACTTCGACTGAAGTAAAATTAAACATTAAGTGAGTAAGGAAAAACCTTATTCTTGTGAAATTTGTGGTAAATCATTTACTCAAAGCTGTAATGCAAAAATACACATGCGTACACACACTGGAGAAAAACCTTATTCTTGTGAAATTTGTGTTAAATCATTTACTACAAAACGTGAAGTAAGTATTCACATGTTTACTCACACTGGGGAGAAACCTTATTCTTGTGAAATTTGTAGTAAATCATTTACTACAAGTTATTTAAAAATACACATGCGTACACACACTTGAGAGAAACCTTATTCTTGTGAAATTTGCAGTAAATTATTTACTAAAAAAACCTGAAGTAAAAATAAACATGTATACTCACACTGGTGAGAAACCCTATTCTTGTGAAATTTGTAGTAAATCGTTTACTACAAGTGATCATTTAAAAATACATATGTGTACACACACTTAAGAGAAACCTTATTCTTTTGAAATTTGCATCTGAAGTAAAAATACACATGCATACACACACTGGTGAGAAACTCTATTCTTGTTAAATGTGTGGTAAATTTTTTACTCAAAGGAATCAAATTAAAAGACACATGCGAATCTACACTCATGAGAAACCTGATTCTTGTGAAATTTGTGGTAAATCATTTACTACAAGTTATAATGTAAAAATTCACACATGCACCACTACTGCGGAGAAACCTGGTTCTTGTGAAATTTGTGGTAAATCATTTACTACAAGTTATAATGTAAAAATTCATACATGCACCCCTACTGCGGAAAAACCTGATTCTTGTGAAATTTGTGGTAAATCATTTACTACAAGTTATAATGTAAAAATTCACACATGCACCCCTACTGCGGAGAAACCTGATTCTTGTGAAATTTGTAGTAAATCATTTACTACAAGTAATCATGTAAAAATACACATGCGTACTCACACTGGGAAGAAACCTTATTCTTGTGAAATTTGTGGTAAATCATTTGCTACAAAAACTGATGGTAATAGACACACACGAACCCACACTGGGACAACACTAAACTGGACACTCCACCAGACAAGCCTAATGCTGGTCCCGGAATCCGGCAAAACTATACAATGACCACCAGAAAAAGAAACTGTAATCAAGTCAAGTGGTCAATTGAGAAGAAAAGAATTATTCTCCACTGTTTTGCCTATTCAAGGTATGAGAAGTGGGGAAGAAAGAAAAAAAGATGTATTCAAGGCTCAAATAAGACTGTGTGCACTACTGAGAGGAAAAATATCAAACATCTCCCAAAAGATGTGAAAAGTACAATCGAAGCAGAAGCTGTTGGTGAAGCGATGATTGACTTCACAAAGACCAACAGTACTGAATTTGCCCAAACTCTATAGAGCAGGGAGGAAAAATGGGTGCTCATCTGGGCAATGGAGTATGCCAAAACAAAACATCAAAAACTGTCAGAAAGATGCCAAGAATGGCTAAATATTTTCAGACACCACTGCCCAAGCAAGAAAGACATTGTGAAGGAAAAACTCACATGTCAAAAGTACAATTTCTTGAAAAGCAACGCCTTCTCCACGGACCAAATTTCCAAGATGAAACTAGATATCTGTGAAATGGTTGAAGACAAGCTTTGCCTAATAAGCAACCCCTTCCCTGTTCCGGGGTATTGTGAGACCCAATCAAAGGACAGTAGAACAGGATCTCTGCTGACCCAACTACCTGACATAAAAACACCGAACCTAAGCCTACAAGCAACAAAGCAGATGCACCCCAAAGAAAGCACACCACTAAACAATGTGCCTTAGTTCTAGGGGTTGCTCCCTACAGGCATGCGTGAAGACAAACACCAACCTGGGCAAAAGAGCCAACAC
Source organism: Sepiola atlantica (assembly GCA_963556195.1). Classification (NCBI taxonomy): domain Eukaryota; kingdom Metazoa; phylum Mollusca; class Cephalopoda; order Sepiida; family Sepiolidae; genus Sepiola; species Sepiola atlantica. The sequence continues at coordinate 585,367 of CAUVYP010000165.1, forward strand.
AATGCCCCACCTGAGCAAGAGACACTGGATACAGACCAGATGGACATGGAGGAAGAGCTGACAAACATGATAGAAGTAGCTCGAGGCCTGGTTGTTGGAGGTCGACCCAGACTGGTAAAAATCAATAGTAGTAAAGCCTTCAAGACACTTTCCACAAAGGTTAATGATGCCCTTAAGGATCGTCCAAAGAATGCGTCTCTAAGGAAGATAAACCATGCCACTTTTGGGGTAGCATGGTTCATGCAATCAAAACGTTTACCCCAACACCAAGAAGGAAAAAAAGAGGGAAATTTGAAGAGCAAAGCTTATGAGCCAGTCTGGAAGAGAAAACTCCAACAGAAGATTTATAATCTGAGAAAAGAAACCACTCAAATATCTACCTTTCTGACAGGTAAACACTCAGGCGAAAAATAGTAAAAGAAGGTAAAGAAACTTAAAACAAAGTATTCCCTTCAAAACCCACCGCAGCTTAGAGCTAAGATAGCAGAACATCAAGCTGAAATAAAATCCTTAGCTGCACAAATAAAAAACAAACAAAAAAATATGAGTCAAAAAGAATAAATCAACTCTTTGCGACTAATCCTAGGATGGTGTATCAGAGCCTCATAGGAGACAAAATCAAAGTCTGCTCTCCGCCTACCCGAGAAGAAGTGGAAAACTACTGGATGCCACTCTATGAGGACCCCAAACGACATCAGGAAAAAGAATGGATCAACACTATTAAAGAGGATCACAAGGAGAAACCAAAGATGCCAGCCCTGGAAATTACCAAAGAAGTTGTCTACAGGAAAGTAGCCCAGTACAGTAATTTCAAGACCCCAGGAATTGACAATGTCCCAAATTTCTGGCTGGAAAAACTGACAGCACTTCATCATCACTATGCCAAGGCATTCAATAGAATCATCACTGGTGATGAGGAGCCACCGGAATGGCTTACTGTAGGCAACACGTCCCTTATTCCCAAAAGTGAGGAGACCCATTTGGTTAACAAATACAGGCCTATCTGCTGCCTAACTACAACCTACAAGCTGCTAACAGGGATTATTGCTGATGCAACATATGAAAATCTAGCTGCCGGCGACTACCTTGAAAGTGAGTAGAAGGGATGTACCAGGAAAAGACTTGGCACAAAAGACCAACTTGTAAACAGAACAATCCTGGAGGACTGCAAAAAGAGGCAGAGAAACCTCTCAATGGCCTGGATTGATTACAAAAAGCCTTTGATAGTATACCTCACTCCTGGATACTCCGCTGTTTGGACATGTACAATGTCCACAAAGATATTAGGTCATTCCTCCAACTGCAAATGACCAGATGGCGTACATCAATCACGCTACACCATATGGAAGGAAAAATTCAGACTCCAAACGTTAAGATTCAGAGAGGAATATTCCAAGGAGACAGCCTCTCACTGCTTCTTTTTTGCCTCCCAATGGATACACTGAGTAAGCTACTTAAACGATCCAATGCTGGATACAACCTTAGCCGAGGCAGAAAGAAGGATGAAAATAAAAAATAAATCATCTCCTCTTTATGGACGATCTCAAACTCTATGCAGAATCTGAGAAACAACTGGTCTCTCTGATAGAAATTGTAAAAAATTACACAGAAGACATCTGTATGGAGTTTGGATTCGAAAAATGCGCTAAATGCACAATAAAGAAAGGGAAAAAGACAGCATCAGAACATCTTAATATTAACACTGGCTCTATTGAAGACCTAGGAGAAGATGCTGTCTATAAATACTTTGGAGTAGAAGAGAATGAGATGCTAGAGCCCGGAAAGATGAGAGAGAAGGTACAGAGAGAATATATTAAGCGCCTGAAAAAAATCCTCACATCTGAACTCTCATCAAAAAATAAAATAACTGCCATAAACCGACTGGCAATACCTGTCGTCTCCTACGGGTTCGGCATTATCGATTGGCCACAAGGCTACATCAACAAACTAGACACATCAGTGTATGGACAGACTTTACTTACCAGGAAGAGAAGGTGGTCTGGGCCTCATTGAGATCAATCATGCCTACCGAGCCTCAATGGTCAGTGTGGGACAATATAGAAAGAGCTCCTGTGATCAAAAAATGAGAATGGTGAATGAACATCACACCAAATACCTTCCTCAGCAGACCTCAACAACAAAACTCGTCGATAATTTCAGTGGAAACACACTGGAAAACACTAGCGAAGATGATAACAACCCAGCAACCCTGATCGCGTGCAAAAAGAGGGAGGAGTACACGAAAAAGGAGCTGAAGACCAGACTAGAAGGATGGCGAAATAATAAAAGAGCAGAAAAGTTCATTGAAGAACTTAACCAGAGCTATATCGACAAGGAGGCTTCACTACAATGGCTTAAGAGTGGCAACTTCCCGTTCAATGAGGAACGGATACTAATAGCAGCACAAGACCAAGGCCTACTTACTAATGGATTTAAGAAAATGGCGAGTCTACAAAAAACTGACCAGTGCAGGTTCTGCCACTCTGCCATCGAAAGTCCAAGCCACTTAATGTCTGGATGCAAGATCCTTTTGGCTGATGGCCATTACACTGCCCGCCACAACAAAGTATGTAAATACCTACATTGGAGGATCTGCGGACAGATGCAGCTAGAAAGATCACTGCACATCTGGGAACATGAACCCCCACCCATAACATCGAATGGAAAAGTGACAGTGTTCTATGATAAAGACATACAGGTGGGCAGATACATAAAAGACAAGGCCATCAAACCAGACATTGTTATCTGGAACAAACCAGAAAAAAACTGCTCTCATCATTGATGTAACCGTCCCAAATGACTACGGCCTCAATAGAGCCGAACGGGAAAAAATAACAAAATACCAAGATCTCAAAAATGATCTAAAAATAACATGGTCCCTCGATGAAATAAACATCATATCGGTTGTAGTGGGGGCAACTGGTCTGGTGAAAAAAAATCTAAGTAAATACTTAGAAACAATCCCCGGAAAACCAAATTGTAGGGATCTGTAAGTACAGATAGCAGCCCTAAAAGGAACAACATCTATCCTTAAGAGAGCCCTCGGTTATAAATTTTACTCATAGGGAAATCAAGTGTTAGCCTCAAGAATAGGCCCCTTGATTTCTTTAGATAAACTAAATTAAAATGAAAAAAAAAGTGAGAAACTCTATTCATGTGAAATTTTTTGTAAATCATTTACTGCCAAACATGAAGTAAAAATACACATGCGAATCCCCACTGGGTAGAAACCTTATTCTTGTGAAATTTGTGGTAAATTATTTACTTCAAAACCTGATGTAAAAAGGCACATGCGTACTCACACTGGGGAGTTTGAATTACCTACTAGACACTATCCTCGAGTGTCTTCGGTCTCTCTGTACAAGGGTTTGTCAGGACAACCTGACATGAGGATACTTACCCTACAAGTAAACCCTGACCAAATATTCAAAACTACATAGTACCTGCAGCACAAATAAGATCCCCTCGTACGAGGAATAGTGCATCTGCTCCTTGTGATGTTACCTCAAGTAACACCACGTGCTGGATACTCCACCAGACTAGATGAATTCTTGTCCTGGAATCCGGTAAGACCAACAGACCACAAGAAAGATATACTATGACATATTGACTGGTCAGTTGGGGAGAGAAGAAATTATTCTTAACTTTTTTACTAACTCAATGCTTGAGAAATAAAAGAGAATTTTAATAGAATACTCGGGTATCTATGTATCTCATATAGAGATCAAGTGTTAGCCCCAGGAAGGGGCCCCTTGATTTCTGAGAACTTCGACTGAAGTAAAATTAAACATTAAGGGAGAAACCTTATTCTTGTGGAATCTGTTGTAAACAATTTACAACGAGTAATATTTTAAAAGTACACATGCAAACCCACACTATCAAATAACGGGTTAATCAAAAAGAGACTCAAATTTGGCACAGACAAATGTGCTAAGTGCACACACAATGCTGGGTAGAGGATCCATGCAGAAATCTTCCAATTAGAGGGGAATAATAACATCAGAAATATAGAAAAGCTGAAGACATACCTTGGCGTTGAGGAGAAAGATTGCATCTTACATGCCCAGGTGAGGGGAAAATAGGCCAAGAATACATAGTGTCGATGATTCACGTTTTGTAAGTTTTAAAATGCAGTAAGTTAAATAAATACTATTTTATGAAAAAAGGTTTTGTCCACTTTCTTATCAACTGTTAAAATTTCAGTTGCTGTTTTACTTTTTCGCAAAGTCAAGGTAATTCTCTGCACATAAGGACTAACAGCTAATGCGATTGTTTATTACTAGTTCAGCCAGATAGCAGACAACATGGGCTCAAGACAATGGTTAATTACTGCTCAGGATGTTGTGACGCTTTGCCAGGACAATTAGATTTTTTCACAATAATTTACTATGAACAAAGCACATTGCCACTGAGACCGTAAGGCTTACTGTTAATTGGGGGTCTTATTTATAGAAGCATATTATTGGAGAGTCGTATAGCGATATATTTCTTCACATTACATTTAAATTTCTGCATTTTGGTACGATCAATGAAAAAGGGAGCAGGGGGGGATTCCACAGGCTAGCAGTTCCAGGAAAAAAGCATTTTGACAAGAAGCCTTCACACATCTGGAACTTTTACAGTGAAGGAGTGAGATTTAGTTGAGTGTCGAGTAAGGTAGGCATAGTTTCGTTGGGGGAAGGGGTCAGAAATTTCATGGAAGCACATTACATTGAAGTACTTTTTTGGATTTGGTCTAACAAGGAAATATAATTGGTTGATGTACCAGCCCAGATGTGACCACAATACTTCATTCATGGGCGAATGGAAGCTTTGTAGAGATATAGGATACTGGCAAGTGTGAGAAGTTTTCTAGATCGCTAATAAAACACAACCTTCCTTCCAGCAGCCTTGGCAGTATCCCCTATGTATTTTGTGCAACCACACACTAAGATATACTCGTCAGGTCATGATGGTTAATCAGTATGGTTTGTTTAGTGCCGATTCAAGGTTCAATCCTCAGTGTGTGCAATACTAAGAATACAATTGTTAATTACTGGCAATGGCTTACACAATGAGAGCGAGCTACCCCAGTTGGTCCGTTCAAAATTCCGTACAGATTCCAGTGTATGACAGAAACATCTCCGAATTCGACAAGATGCACCTGAAGAAGGTTGGAGATTACATTGGCCGAAAAGTTGTGATAATAACAGGCAAAATGAGAACAGTATTCCGTATAATCTTTATTAATATTAAAAGAATTCCTTAAAATATTTATCATGGGTCAAATATTTAGAATGACTATTGTGGCCTGGAGAGTCATACAGTGTTGCATTTTGGTTAACTCTACTAAATATAGTCCGATGATCTGAAGATCGCATGCATTTTGACTAAACTGTTTCACACTAATTCTGTGTTGAACATCTGCAGAATATAATTTTATTATTAATTTTTATCTTTGCAAATATACACAGCTAGTGAGGAACAGCAAATAATAACAACACAAGTGTTATCACATTGGACCAGCCCCGTATTGAAAAGCTCAAACTAATATAGCTAATTAGACATCTTGTATCCATATGAAAATTGTAATGCTGTATATAGGAGGACGACACATGGGACATTTTAGTAGAAAGTTGTATAATGTCAGCTAAAGATATTTACACAATTCATTGCAGATAGAGATACAATGGTAGATAAGAATTTATGATAGCAGTTATGGCAATTCATGAAAAATTTAACTAACCCTATTTGCTGCTTGTGGTTGCAATATATTAAAATGGTAGATATGTTGAAGCATTTTTTCCTGACTGAAAGGACAGAAAATTGCAATCTCCATCTTGCTTAGTTGTATGACATCCTTTGCAGCTGAAGGTCACAATTTGTTTGCTAAAACAATATTTGTATATCTTTATCAAATGGCAACCTTTTCAAAACACCATCCTGACTTCTATTCTGTTTTCAAGAAGGGGTCACATGTTATTTGCCATAGTGATAAATACTGGATAGAAATTTTCATTAAACAGATTTTGATGTAAAGTATGAAATCCACTGGCGGATTACAATAGGAATGAGATAAAAGCAATAAATGATGTGGATTAACTCAATCCATTGCAAAATAGCAAAATAGATTGCAATACGTCAGGTGCCTATGCAAAAAGTGTTGATTGATTCATCTGAAGTTAAATGTTAAAATTTAAAGTGATGCTAAATCTGTATTAGATCCAGTTTAAATTTTATGTGATTATATGCAATTCTATCTGGTACCCATGTTGTTGATTTTAAAAAGATTGACAACAAATTGACTGAGATATGAATTTTTACAATTTGTCTTTGATAAGGATGTAATGATTTAAAAAAAATATGTGAAAGATTCTTGAATTGTGTCACATCCAGAATACAATTCGATAGGGCAAAACCCACTTTTGGTAAAAAAAAGTAATTGAAATTAGTTGCTAACACACAGACAAATAAATTAAAAACAAATAAAAATAGATGATTACATCATAACCTTCTTGTTAGAGAAATTGATAATATATCTATTAGTTAAATAAAATTGTATTTAAACAATTTACCCTAAAATAAATTTTATGTAGGTTAATTCTTACTGTGAAATTAAAGAACTGTAGAGAAAAGGTTATGCTTGTTCGAGATAGACATTTTGTAGTCGTGTCGCTGCGTCTATATTCATCTGATTGGGCTTGTTTTAGATGAAGGAGAGAAAAGGATCACCAAGTTTCACTTATGAGACAAAAATCTACTCTACAATTTACATCTACTTTCTGTAACAGTTTCATCAACACAGAATAGGGTCTAGAAAGAGTTAGGAATATAAGAATATAAGGCGGGTTGGTTTAGCCAGCAGGCATGTACTATAGAAAAAGAATTGAGTCCAATGTTTAATTGGATATTCGATGTCACAATTATGATATGCAATCCTATCTGGTATTCAAAAAAGAATCGACAACAAATTGACTGAGATGTGAATTCTAATAATTTGACTTTGATGATGGTAATTGTTGAAGTAGTTGATAATAAATCTATTAGTTAACAAATAAAATTGTCTTTAAATTTTAGATTTACCCTAAAAAAACTTTTTATATAGGTTAATTCTTTTTGGGAGATTACAGAACTGTCGAGAGAGTGTTAGCAATGTTGTAAGAGCGTTGCTGCATCTGTATTCAATCTGACTGGGCTTTTAAAGTGTGTTGTTAAACATTTGTAACAAGCCATTTAAAGATACACATGCAAAGCCAATTATGTTTGTGGGGAGGGAAGTAATTTTTACATTCACCAATTTAGAAAATACATCAGTCAAAACCTGACATTTTTATATTAAATAAAAACGAAAAAGTGGCAACTTAGGTTGAGGTGAATGTTCCTAACGACATTGGTCTAAACATAATGGAAAGGGAGAAGATGACAAATACTAAATCCTCGTGTGATATGAACATAAAAAAAACATTAACATTATCCCAGTTATAGTAGGAGCTAAAGGTCTCATGAAGAAGAATTTCAAAAAGTATCTGGAAAGTATTCCTGGAAAATCCAGTGTGAAATAAAACCAAATAATTGTAATTGATGAAAATACATTCTGTTAGAATAGTTGGTTATTTTCTGGCATTTCGAAGAATGTCCCTTCCCCATGAAAAAAAGAAATAATGAAAATAATAAAAATGAGAAACCTTATTTTTGTTAATTATGTAATTTATCATTACTTTCACCAAGGAGGTTATGTTTTCAGTCGAGTTCGTGTACAGCCTTGCATCCACATCGCTTGACCAAATGTTACTATACTTAATCAAAATCTGAGTCATGGTCTAACTTAGAACTGATTTAATATCTATGTCAAAGGTGATTTATGTTGTTGTTTTTAATGTGATCTACTTTAAAGATTCTTATGCGATCTAACATCGAAGAAAAGTCTTATTATTCTGAACATTGTTGCTCTTCAGATGATTTAAGGAAACATGTGTGCACCTATATTTGAGTATTTGTTTTGCGTTTACACGGATCAAAATATCCGATTTCAAATTTGAGTATTTTATTTTCTATAAAGGGTTCGTCTAGCTACTCAGATTTATTGTTAGTGGTAAAAACAAACAAACTGTTAACTGCTCTACAAAGCTAAAATGGCAGGGAAATGGGTGATCATTTTATGTCAAATTTATAGACGAAATTGACCCCCTGCTCTAAAGAGTAAATTTTTTCGGCTAAAAATCATATTCCATGAATAAAATTAAAAACAAACAAACTTTTTTTTCAACAAAAAATACATTTAATAACATATTACAGTGTTTACATTGAGTAAACGAAAGTTGAGACGACAGTGCGGAGAGAGTGAAGCTTTGTTCCACACCTATCTATACGAGCACGCCTGGCGATGGAGTATGCTTGGTACGGACGTATTTGCAGCATTGATATTCTGGTGAGAACATCCAATGTAAAAACGGTAATATGTTATTAAATGTATTTTTTAATTGTTCAAGTAATAATCTTATAAAAAATTAAAAAAACTTGTTAAAATATTTTTGGTGCTTCTGCTGTTTAGCCACGACATAAAAATATTTAAAGAAATGTATAAACTTTGTTATTTACTTACTTGTTAGCTTGAAAATAAGATTGTACAGAAAAATTACGCAAATTCATCCAATATTTATTAAATAATAAGTAAAAGAAAAAAAAACGATCTTACGTTTCGTTACACATTTTCACTGATGAAATAGACAAGGGAGATAACTCAAATGTTGTTTACTGGTTAAACAAAAATGACAACCGAAAGATAAAATCTTTTTTTCATTTAATAAATACTGGATTAATTTGCGTCATTTTTTGGTGTACAATCTTATTTTAAGCTACCACGTAAGTACATAAAAAAGTTTATACATTTCTTCAGCTATTTTTTTTTTAAATTAGAGGTCTAACACGTCGGAGAGCAGAAGAATCAATTATTTTATCCAAATTATTATTTTTATCGTTTAAATAAATACATACGTTGGATCTCTTTAACAAGGTTTTCTTTCATTTTACGACTGTGTGTTTTTACGACCTTGCTACTCAGATTCATGGTTAGTTGTAAAAAAAAGAAGTTAGCCACTCTACAAAGCTCGGGAATCTTTTACTACAATCAACAGAACGAAAAAGGACTTGAACATCGATAAAAAATCGAAAACTAAACAATATACTGATAGAAACGCATACAATAAATGTCAACACTCATGCGAGAATGTAATGTCTTATCAGTTTCTATCAGTATATTGTTTAGTTTTCGATTTTTTAAATCGATTTTCAAGTCCTAGCCTTGAGTGAGCCTCTCTTTTTCTATTTCTTTTCGATCAGTCAACACCGACTGCTTTGAACAAGAAAACCACCCTTTAAAATAAGTTAACACCAATAAATTATCCAGGTCGGTAGATGAGTAACTTAACTTGCCTTTGCTAACAATTATTTGTTTTACATTTGCTTTTTCACCCTTTTTTCGTTGCAAAATATCTAGCTGAGTTTAACTATTTTAAGCCATTCTATTATTGTCCTTTCTTCTATGTCTTCGTGACTCATAGTCTACCACGATGTTACGCTCTACCCCTCAAAGCTTAACAACGTTTCTAAACAAAATACTAACTCAACTTGCACCACTGCCCTATAATTCCCATTTATCAATGTTGTCTATTCAAAGAACAATAGGGATTATTATTACTTTTGTTTTACTTTGTACTGAATTATCTCCCTTGTTGACTTTAGATTGAATTATCACCCTTGTTTACTTTAGATTGAATTATCACCCTTGTTGACTCTTATATTTCTTTGTTAGAAGAAATTTAGATTTAAAATCTTTACTGTAATTAACATCCAATTATTTTATGAATTTCATTTTGCAAAGAAAACAAATAGGACGAAATAATTATATAAAGGTAAGTTCAATCACTACCGATGTTTTTTCATTGAGTTTATTTTACGATTCAATTTTAACTTCGAGTTTAAAAAAGTCTTTCTAGTGTAAGAACAGAATAGTTAACACATTTTAAGAAAGACCATTAATTTTACGTCCAGGTTTAAAAAACAAAACTTTTAGTTGTTAATGTTTAAATTTGATGTAATCAAAATAGAATTCAACTGAATTCAATTTAATTTGTTTTTATTGTTTTTAATTGTCGGATTTCCGCACATGAAGAAAAACTGAGTAAACTTAATTAAATATATTTTCGGTATTATTCTATCAATAGACCCTTTGCTAGTTCAGACAAAACAAATTTAAAAATTAAAAAACTGCTTTGGTAAACGTTAGTATTGGCGACATGAATTATTTGGGAAAAAAATACAGTAGGGCAATTAGTAAAAAAAAAAATATTAACCTAGTCTTCCGTGACCTATTTGTGTTCAAAAATTGAATATTTACTATTTGAAAAAGTTATATGCAATTTAATTTACTTACTCATTTGTGACCTATTTGTGTTAAAGGGTTTAATATTTAAAATAAGGTACGAGCAATTTAATTTACCATAAGTTGAGAGTAAAACTTTTTTTAAATATTAAAAACATAACAATCTTTGAACAAATAATGGTTACACATGAGTCGTTTACAGCTAAACTAGATATCGCTTTGAGGACATGTATAAAAAAAACTGCCCTTTTTCTAATTTCTTGGCAATCAATTGGGGAGGTTTTGGGGAGATTTTCTGGATATTATTGTATATTAAGACCCTCAGTTAAATCATCCCACCCAATCACAAATGTGATTTTATTTGGTTAAGACAATTAAGTGATAACACCCTGAAAAACTTTTGGGAAGAAAAAAATATTTTAGAATGAGAGATAAGTTTCTGATATAATTTTAACATAAAATGATCACCCACTTTTCAACCTGATATTATTTGAGTAAGTTGTAACCGTTTTAGTTAAATCTTAGATGTAACCATGTTCATTTTTCATGTCTGAGGGCAGTTCACACCAAAACTTACATATGGGGAGTTTTCTTGGGGGCTGTTGCCACACGTTCTTTAGGTTAAGGGAGGTTTTGGCGGGAGGAGCTGTTGTCACCCAGACATAATTAGTTGTAGTGTTTACAAAGGCGAGGATGTTTATGAGGGTCTTCATCTACAAAAGAGAGAGGGTTGGGTTAGGGTTAAGGTCGTCATCTACAAATTTAATGTTTTCTGGGTGTTTAGGGGTTGTAGCAATAGACATTGACCAGAAAACGGTTTGGATAATCACAGATTTCAGGGTAGTTCTATTAAAATAGTCATATCTTAAAAAGTAAAGCACTTTAAGTGCTCAAAATACAATTATTTTGTTAGGAAATGAATATCCTTTCACGTGCATTCATGAATAATAATATACATAATATATTTTAGAGAGTTTTGAAAAAATAAAGGCCAAAAAACGTTAACGCTATTTTCAGCAATGTATGTCACTTTTTTTAACCCCCCCCCCTTCGTTTGAAGCTCTCGTATCTGAAATTTGGAAACCAATCAGGAGAAACATCACTTTTAATGTTTGTTAGTGTACAAAGAAAATCGGCTCATTCAATTTTTTGAAATTTTAAAAATAAACTTTCAATATGATGCGGGTTGAACATTTTGGAAAAATACATTTTCGTCACCCAATTAGTAAGTAAATCAATCTTTTTACTTTTTTATTCATTAAAATTATAATTGTATATATGTGTCCTCTTTTGGCAGTAATAATATTTCATTACCCTATCCGAAAAAAAGTTTTCTATTTATAGTTTGAAAAACTGACTGTAGTTGCAACAGTAATAGTCAACAGCTATAAACACGATGTTTTTGTTTATTTTCATTCTAGAACGAATTAAAAAAAATTTAAAATATTAATATAGAAAATGTTCTTACATTTTTCGTACCCCAACTAGTAAATAAATTAATCTTTTATCTTTTTTATGCATTAAAATTATAATTGTATGTTGTTTTGTCTTTCGGTAGTACCTTATACGAAAAAATGTTGTCCTTTTTTTGAGCGAAAGTCAACAATTGCTGCAAGTATTGCTGATATAACAATCAATCAGCAGCAGCTAACTATAACCTTGTAAAGCTTTGTAAGATTCGTTTACGAACTTATTTTAAAAATAAGACAAAAATACTTTTTGTGCTTAAAAAATGTAATCCTATTTGGTTCTTGTATAAACAATACTTCAAGAAATACTGATTTTCACTCAACTTTCGAACTTCTAGTAGTAATGACTTTCTAGTCGCCAATTTAAAAAAAATTAAGATTCTACTTTTTAGGCGATTACGTGTTTTTTTTTCTTGGCGAAAAAAACTTTAGAATTTAGAGTGGGGGATCAGTTTCGCATATAAATTTAATGTAAAATGATCTCCGATTTCCAGGCCATTCTTGCCTTTAAGTGAAATTTATAAAATAAATAATTACTCTACCACTAACTCTATGTACGACTAACAAGCCCACCTCTTAAAAATGCCTTCTTGAACATATCGTACCATTAACCTTAAATATGAGTGGCAAGCCACCCCTAAAAAACTCCCTTAACCCTAACACTAAGTCCAAATGGCAACCTCCATCCAAAACAAAACCCCTTCCTTAACCTTGTAGTAATCCTACAAAAAGCCCATTAAAACCACACATAATCGTCTATAAAAAAAGCAGACAACCATAACAAAACGCACAAGATTTATTTCCCATAGAAAAAAATAGATCAATGCCCTAAAACGCTAGAATGGGCTGGAAATGGTGAATCATTCCACATAAAATATATGTGAAACTAATCCCCCACTCTAAATTCTAAAATAATTGTTTTTTTTCTTTCTGCTAAGTTTTCAGATTATTCACACTTAATTGCCCCTCGCCCTACCACTAACCTTAAGTTCAAGTGGTAAGCCCCCCCTCCTCCCACAACGACCCTCATAATCGTCTAAAAAAACAAAAAACAAACAAACAAAACAAGAAAAACGCACAGGATTAATCTCCCATAGAAAAAATTATTTACTGTCCTAAAACGCTAGAATGGCCTTGAAATGGGGAATTATTTTATTTTTAATTTATGTGAAACTGATCCCCACTCTAAATTCCAAAATAATTGTTTTTGTTTCTTTCTGCCAAGTTTTTCAGGGTGTTAACATGTAATTACCTAAATAAAAAAAGTAGAATCTTATATTTTGGGGAGGCAAGGGGGTGAGTTAGCGGAAGGTGTTAATCTACAATAATGCCAAAGAAATCTTGCAATATATTCATTTTTAAACAGTCCTAGTATTAGATTTTAGTTACTTTCTACATAAAATGTATTACAATTCAACTTTGAGTTTTCTAACTTCTTTCTTTTAATGGATACATGGCATTTTTAAGCTATTGCAGCATATTTATGTGCACTTAGTGCAGATTACTTGGAAACCATTAATTTCTGGAGCTTTTCAGTGGCACATTCTGATTCCTTGTACAAAAATACACCTATATGGTAAATTTCATTGCTTAATCTTTTGTTTTAACAAAGATATAACATTTTTACTGAAAAATTAGTGTACAAAATTTGACGAAACCCATATGCTCTTCAAGAGGGAAAATATCCAATTGTGTGAGGCACAAAAATAGTCATAACTTCCTTATTTTTAGTCAGATTTAAAACAATTAAAAAGATTCTTTCTTAGATCATCAAGCTCTTTCTATATCTGCCATTATTGAGATATTTTAAGCAATTTAAATTTTTTCATGTGTATTGCTAGAAGGTCGTCATCTACAAATTTAATGTTGTTTTCTTTTTGTTTTGTTTTTCTTTCCATCTGTTTTTGTCTTGTGTTTTTTTCTTGTTGAAAATGTACATTAAAGCAAGTTTTTTTGCCTTTTGGCTAGGAAAAAAAGTGTAGTATCTGTTCTGATGTTACATTTAATCTATTCTGTCTTCCGTCAGTAAAAGAGAAATCCTTCTAGACTGAGGTATTTTAAACTTTTGTTCCAATCTAGATTGCCCCTTTTTGGAAAGCTGGATTTTTGATCACATTAAAAACCGGCGTTGTGTCTAAATTTTGCCCTCGTGGGGAGGCAAGTAAATAGGAAAATATGTTATGAATAAAATAATCATTTTTGGGTGAATGAATATTATCGATGGCGCTTTCTCTACTCTGTCATTCTTTCAGAATTACTGCCCATCCAGTAAAAAATGGCATTCGTTTGTCTATCTATTCACTAGTATGTTTCTCAGATGAAGAGATGACGCCCCTATCCCCAGCTTTCTCTGCTAAACTCTAAGGGCCATGTCTTTAAGTTATTTTTCAATTAAGTAATTCCCAGAGTTCAATGTATAATTTTCAATCAGAAATTACTTAAAAATCGTCCTTTATAGACATGTTTTAGTCATACACATAGGTTCAATATTGGTATAAACTCTTTAGGGGTTAAATGAAAAAAATATTTTTTGGTAATGATAACTACTTTTTAAGTGATTAAAGAAGAAATTCATAAAATTATTCTTTTATGCTTTTTCAGCATAAAAAATGCCTTAAATTCCCCCTATAACACTTATAAATTGTATCTCTCTTTAAAGAAAGATTTGTCATATATGCTTGAAAATGTTATCGACTGCAGAAATGGATGAGCTATTTAAATAAAATTAATTGGTACAACTGATCCCCAGCCTAACTTTAAAACCAAGTATTTCAATTGCTTCCTACGAAATAGATTCTCTGAAGAAAAAAAATGTGTACATGACTGGTTGCAACCACTGCAAAAAAGTAATAAAAATGCCAAAGATTCCTATGGCCGATGCATTAAATCTAGAGACTTGATTCTCAAGAGTTTTGGTGAATAACAAACATGTTAATGAACAGATGTAATACCACTGTTCCAACCATGATAAATTGGTCAGAGGTTATTTCCTAAGCATCTGATAAGTCCAACATTATTACAAAGAATTTACATCGAATCCAATCCTATGTGAACAGGGCCGCCTAGCTCCTTAATTTCCAACTATGATTGTAAACACACTGAGTGACATCCGTATATCTGTCTAAACTCATCAAGAACCTTAATTGTATCAATAAAGAAAAAAAAATTTCTATAGCCTTACATACAATAAAAGAGTGAAGAAATTAAGCCGTGACACCCAAAATGTGCCTGCATCTTGAGGCCAAACAGAGTTTATTGTGGTTTCTTGAAGAGTGAGATAATAAATGTTTTCTCCCTCAAAAGCCACATTAAATCCAGGCCCTTCTGAAATTCATGATCAATTATTAAATATTTCCCATCTGTGGTAGGTATCATCAGCTCACACAATGTTTAGTTTATTTTGCATGTTGGGCAGTCTAATGTTATACATATATTTTCCTTTTTTTTCTATCTCTGATTGTCTTGTTTGTTAGTGTGTAAACGAGAGGCAGACAATGCAGAGGTGTGTGTCAGATAAGACTGGTGAAATAACGTTGTTAGTGCTTCTTTCCAGGATTATGATGACACTCTTCCTGTACAAGTCTTGACTGGCATTACTAGTTAAGCTAAACACTAATTAAAAAAGAGTTTCTGGTCTCAGACACATTTCTTGTCATCTATTTAGTATTTTTCCTGAGATTTGTTACCTCAGAAATATGTGTCCTCATCTGTGTAGCATTCGTTCTAAAATGCTGTTAGCTCAGACATATGTATTCTCATCTGTGTAGCATTCATCCTTAGAATCTGTTCGCTCAGATATATGTATTTTGTATTGGTGTAGCATTCATCAGAAGACTGTTAGCTCAGATATATGTTCTCATCTGTGTAGCAGTAATCCTTAGAATCTGTTTACTTAGACATATGTATTATTATTGGTGTAGCATTCATCAGAAGACTGTTAGCTCAGATATATGTGTTCTCATCTGTGTAGTATTCATCCTGCCCTATTTTAAGGGTAAAATCTTTACATATTATTTGTGATTATAAAAAGCTACTAAAAGGTAGACCCTGAAAAATACTGGAAGTTTTGAACTACTGTTTTAACATGTGTGATTTTTTAACAAATTCGGTATGTTAAATCAAAATTTCTATATGGTTTAAAGTGAAAAGTTATAGCCTGTTAGGAAATGCTTGGAACAACTTAAGTTCTACTAAATTCCATTCAATCTTACTACATTTATTTTTGTATACAATATCGTTGACATTTTATTTTTTATGTTTATAAAAACGATCATATTTGCTCAGGTGCAAAAAATCTGCACCTGTGAGTTGAATTATGAAACGAAAGTGTTATTGTCAATTTAAAAGGTCAGATTAATAGTATGGAAATTTTAAAGCAGGTCACCAAATCGTGTTTACAATTTAAAGTTAAAGACATCACTTACCCCATATCTCCCAATTACCTATTTTCAAACATTGTTGCAGGAGGAAACTTTCTGTAATATTTGGATATAATTGATATATCTATTTTCATTACTGCATGCATTATTAAATAAAATTACTTATTCATTCACAGGTAACAGCCACAGTGGAGGAAAATGAAAGTATCCCATACGCATATATAGAGTAGAAGAGTTCGTCTTGTGAAATGTGTGAATTCATGAGAATAAATCTAACAAACACAGTGGAGAGAAAGCTAATGTTTGTGAAATTTGTATCTCATCATTTATGTAACATATTTTTTTAAATACATGAATTAATGTCCTTCACTGGTAAGACTTTGAGTACCTACTAAACATATAATTTGGATATAATTAATATATCTATTTCATTACTGTATGAATTGTTAAATAAAATTACTTATTCATTCACAGGTAACAGCCACAGTGGAGGAAAATGAAAGTATCCCATACACATATATAGAATAGAAGTGTTAGTCGTCTGAAATGTGTGAATTCACGTGAATAAATCTCATTTAAATACGAACACACTGGAGAGAAAGTTCATGTTTGTGAAATTTGTATCTCGTCAGTTATGTAACATCTTCTTTAAAAATATTTTCAAACATTGTTGCAGGAGGAAACTTTCTGTAATATTTAGATATAATTAATATATCTATTTTTATTACTGCATGAATTGTTAAATACTTTTTTTTATTCATTCACAAGAAACAGACACAATGGAGGAAAATGAAAGTATCTAATACACATATATAGAGTAGAACTGTTAGTCCTGTCAAATATGTGAATTCATAAGAATAAATCTAATTTTAAAACAAACAGTGGAGAGAAAGCCCATTTGTATCTCAGCATTTATGTAACATTTTTTTAAAAATACATGAATTAATGTCCTCCACTGGTAAAACTTTGAGTACATGGGAGACTTTGAATACTTACCAGACAGGGAAGAATCTTAATGCTTACCAGACACTGTCCTCGAGTGTCTCCGGTCTCTCTTTAAAGAGTTTTGCTAAGAAAACCTGGCATGAGGATTCTTCCCCCTAGAAATATACCCTGACCAAATATTCAAAATAACATAGTATTTGAAGCCCAAATAAGCTACAATAAGCATGGATTCACACTAGTTTATATAAGGACTGGGTATCTTGTGACATTGTAGAGAAACCTTATTATTGTAAAATTTGTGGTAAATCATTTTCAAAAAGTTATGAAAAGTATGCAGTTCGACCCACACTGTGTAGAAACGTTATTCTTGTGAATTTTTTTGTAATTTAAAAAAAATATTTATGATGTCAAACTGCCCATGTGGACCCATACTTTGGAGCATCCTTATTCCTGTAAAAGTTGTTATATAAAACTACACATGCATACCCACACTGGGGAGAAACCCTTTTCTTGTGAAATTTGTGGTAAATCATTTAATACAAAATCTAAAGTTAAAATACACATGCATACCCACACTGGGGAGAAACCTTTTTCTTGTGAAATTTGTGGTAAATCATTTCCTCAAAGCTATCATATAAAAATACACATGCGTACACACACTGGAGAGAAACCTTATTCATGTGAAATTTGTGGTAAATCATTTAATACAAAACCTGAAGTAAAAATACACATGCATACCCACACTGGGGAGAAACCTTATACTTGTGAAATTTGTAATAAATCATTTACTCAAAGCTATCATGTAAAAATACACATGCGTACACACACTGGAGAGAAACCTTATTCATGTGAAATTTGTGGTAAATCATTTGCTACAAAAACTGAAGTAAAAAGGCACACACGAATCCACACTGGGGATAAACCTTATTCTTGTGATATTTGTGGTAAATCGTTTACTACAAGTGATATAGTAAAAATTCACACACGAACCCACACTGGGGAGAAACCATACTTTTGTGAAATTTGTGGTAAATCATTTACTACAAAATATGAACTCAAAATACACATGCATACTCACACTGGTGAGAAACCCTTTTCATGTGAAATTTGTGGTAAATCATTTACTACAAAACGTGAAGTAAAAATACACATGTGTACTCACACTGGTGAGAAACCCTATTCTTGTGAAATTTGTAGAAAATCGTTTACTACACGTTATACTGTAAAAATGCACACACGAACTCACACTGGGGAGAAACCTTATTCTTGTGAAATTTGTAGTAAATCTTTTACTACAAGTGATTATATAAAAACACACATGCGTACACACACTGGGGAGAAACCTTATTCTTGTGAAATTTGTGGGAAATCATTTCCTACAAAACGTGAAGTGAAAATACACATGCGTACTCACACTGGTGAGAAACCCTATTCTTGTGAAATTTGTAGTAAATCATTTGCCCATCTTTATCATGTAAAAATACACATGCGTACACACAGTGAGGAGAAACTTTATTCTTGTGAAATGTGTAGTAAATCATTTACTACAAAATCTGAAGTAAAAATACACACACGAACCCACACTTGGGAGAAACCTTATTCTTATGAAATTTGTGGTAAATCATTTACTGCAAAAACTGTAGAAAATAAACACACACGAACCCACACTGGTGAGAAACCGTATGCATGTGAAAGTTGTGGTAAATCTTTTACTAAAAGTCATCATTTAAAGATACACATGCGAATACACACTCGTGAGAAACCTTATTCTTGTGAAATTTGTAGTAAATCGTTTGCTACAAGTGATAATCTTAAAACGCACACACGAACCCACACTGGTAAGAAACTGAATATCAGATGTAGCAGCAGGCACTGGGAACATCTACCTGAGAGAACTGTGGGGAATGAGACATACACCATCCATTATGACCATGAAATCCCCACAGCTACCTATCTGGAAAACGCAGCTGTCAAACCTGACATTGTAATATGGAACAAGAGAGAGAGAGTGGCAACTTTGGTTGAGGTCAGTGTCCCTAATGATGGGGGCCTAAATAGAGCTGAAAGGGAGAAAATAACAAAATATCAGGGTCTAATGTATGATATGAAAAGAAACTGGAACCTCAAAGAGATCTCTATCATTCCAGTTATCATAGGAGCCACTGGACTCATGAAGAAGAACTTGAAAAAGTATTTAGCAAGTATACCTGGTGAACCAAGTGCAAGAGAAATCCAGACAACTGCACTCAAGGGAACGGCCAGAATCCTGAAAAGAGCTCTCGGTTGGAGTCTGTAAATAGCGGGTGATCGTATGGCATTTGGAAGAATGCCCCGTCCCCAGCAAATGAATGAAAAGAAGAATAAAAAAAAAAAAAGTGAGAAACCCTATTCATGTGTAATTTGTGGTAAATCTTTTATTCAAAGTAGTCATGTAAAAAAACACATGCGTACACACACTGGGGAGAAACCTTATTCTTGTGAAATTTGTGGTAAATCATTTACTACAAAATATGAAGTAAAAACACACAGACAAACTCACACTGGGATGAGACTTTAATCTTGTGAAATTTGTGGTAAATCATTTACTGCCAAACAGGAAGTAAAAATACACATGCTTATGACAACTCTGTCAAACATCAAACTGTCGCTCATGCCACCAAACACCACCAGTCTCATTCAAACTTTGGATCAAGGCATCATTCGTTCATTCAAAGCGTATTATCGTCGGGAACTTGTTTGAATGCAAATCGCAGCGAGTGATGCTACACCGCCAGTGCCGCTGTCCGAAGTGGCCCAGCAGATCACTGTTTTGAAGACCATGCACATGATGAAACGAGAATTTTTCATGGTCAAACTGTCAACAATTCAAAATCGTTTTAAAAATGCCGGTTTTGTCATTGAATCACTGGCTGATGAGGAGGAAATACTTGGCGAAAACGATCTAATTTATCCACCATCGTGATGGAGCAAACAGATTTTGACGAATTTATCAGCTTCGATGACAGTACACAATGTTATGGAGAACTGACTGACACGGACATCACACGTGGTATAAAATCGGATGATCTAGATTTTGACAAAGATGATGCTGAAAGCGTAAGTTCTGAAGTTTCTGAAAGTGACAAACCAGTGCCAAATTTGCTGGCTGCATTGAATACGCTTGAAACTCTGACAGCCTAATTTGCAGGAAAAACAGTAATCCTGATGGTGCATTGAAAATGATTTACGGACTGTATGAAAGTGTTCGTGATTTTAACAAAGAGATTTATGTACAAAAAAAATGACTGACTTTTTTAAGAAAACGTTAATTTTGACTGAATTATTTGTGAAAACTGATCGAAAATATCTTTATGTCTGTATTTTTGTGTTTTTTATGTCTATAACTGTTAAAATTAACTAGTGTTCTGTACGTAAAAAGCGTTATATGAAGTATTCCCATACTTATCTAAACAAAATAGACCACACCCGGATATAAGAGATTTCTTCTCCTGGGCCATGACAGCTCTCTTATATCCGGGGTACACTGTAGTTTAAAATAAGTTAGATATTTTCGGATATTTGTAGAGTAACATCCTCCGCTGAATTACTCTCCCAAAAATGAGATTCTACTTTTCTTTTTAGAGAATTATGTCTGAATAGCCTGAAAAAACTTGGCGTAAAAAATATTTAAAAAATACGATAACAACCAGTTCCCCATTGTCCGTCATAGAGTTACCCATTGGATGTGCCGCCTTTAAATCATCGGTTTTCTTTCCCCCGTACTATCAGACTGAGGAAAAAATTGAAAATAGGGAATCTTTCTTAGAATTGGTTGAAGCTAATGTAATGTAATTGAGAGGATTGTTGGGAACTTCCTAAGGTCGCCCGCAGAAAATGCCCGAATTATAAAAGCCGGTAGAAAGAATTAGTTTTTAGAAACTGAAATCCCAAAAAAAGAGAATTCAGGTTGTAGAGTGGATATGGGTACTATAATAGCTTGGCCGATAGTGATGAGAATTTCAATAATGATCGGGTTGGCATTTGCAGTGAAGAGGGTGCTGTAAATATATAAAAAGAGGTTAGGTACCCTAAGAACACTGACAACAGAGTACATGGGCGAGGAAAGGGAACCAATTACCGAAATCGTGATCGAGTGCAAGAACTGCCGCCCTTGGTAGAAATCCAGGTGGAACCCCCACCTGCAAAGAGGAAGTCGAAAGGGACAGGCGAGACACCAAGGCCTACACTTAAGGCAAAAACAGTAAATAAATGAAAATTGATGCCAAGGAGAAAATGCTGTAGTAACTGTAAAGGGTGCTTTTGCGAGTTGGTAGGTGTAAGTTATGGTAGAGATACAGAGGATATCATCCATCACTGTCAGATGCGTTTTCTTTTGTTGATATTTTGAGATGAGTAAAAGTCCTCAATAATGCAATGACAACAGCCATTGGTTCACCTGACCTTTATATGTCATACAAGTTGAGTGGTCGAGTAGCGATTCGGGAAGATATAATCTCACTATCACTGGGTAACAATGGGAGATGAAAATAGATGAAGAAGTGTTTTTCCATGAATGAGTTTCGATAAAAAAGGGGAATCTCCTCCCTCTCACTGCGGTTACAGTGGGAGATGGAAACAGATGAAGAAGACGAGGGGTGGATTAAACATACACTTGACCATTCGTGAGCTATAAGAGTGAATTCGAATTTCCCAATATGGAAAGTAATGCTAATTAGAATATATATTTTTGTTGTTGAATTTAACTTTGTTAGAGGAGAGGTCGAAGTCACGTCCAGTCTCAACACACCTAATTCTCAATATAATAAAAGTGTAACAGGCGATCAGAGACTCCACTTTTCTCGTTCATTCAGAGACGCACACTGGACTTAGAGTGAAAATAACCAAAACCAACATCGCCCACAACTTAGTAATATTGTCAGTCAAATCACAGACATTGAGAGTTCAAAGTGAGGAGTTTTTGAGCAAACATAGTCTTGTATCTTTTACACTAATAATTATTTTTTATACAAAACACACACACACGAATTTTTCTTTTACTTTTTTCGCTTGAAATTAACTTTGCCGCTCAAATGTAGAGACTTTGAAGGCCAACGCAGGACGATTACCCACTTGATCTAATCACAATGTTGGAATAGTCGTAATTGAAAGGCTTTTGAACACTGACGGTTTTCATCAGTACAGCAACGTTTCCGAAAACAAGTACCGAGTGACCAACCGTAAACAACGAACGGCTAACTTTGGGACGTCACAAGATGGTGAGGTACATGGTGCCCGATCTAAAGATGTAGTGTCATTATTAGGGGATGAAGAGTATGTTGTGGGCGACCATTGTATCTTATTGTGGGAGAAAGGGGCTCATTCTGGTGCACAACCATAAGACCCTCATGATCTAATGTAGCAGGCTGAATATACCTCTTCACATCCTTCATGTTATGTCGCTTTCAGAGGCGAGTTGTCTGTATCAGGTGTCAGTGTTCGTCTGAAGTATAGGCATTAGTTTTGGATCTTTTTCTATGCAGAACAGCTGGTGTAACAGAGTTTTGAGGATCACCAGATGATCTCTGCATATGAAGTCCTAAATACGATGGCTTCTACAATAATGCCAAGCGAGTGCATTCTGGATTATTACACCTGGAAAAATCTATATATATATAGTTTTGATGATCGCCAGATGATCTCTGCATGTGAAGTCCTAAGGGAGTTTTGCGATGCACCACTCGCCATGCCATGTCATGAAAGAACCAGAATAGAACGAAGATATACCGGAGAAGGCATGCCTCCCACCTATACTACACTTCCCATGTCCCCTCATAGTCAGACTAGAGTAAAGCTCAACAGGGTCTCCTTTCCTCACTTGAATACATGTTAATTGAAAGACAACTCAGTAAGACGTAGTGGGTTTTACGTGTGCCCGTTTAAGCATTCTTTATTGAACCACCGGGAGAGGGGAGTACACTTTACTCGTCCTTCCTCAAACGGAGAGTTCCACCAAGGGGACGTTATTATCAATAACATCACATCCCCTTTTCCAAACAAATGTTGGATCACCCTTAATGATTGTTCATTTCCTAAATCGTTGAGGTGGCTTGACAGTGCGGCCAGATCGAGATGTGTGATTAGGAGTGGTGTTATCCTCTTGATTTGTGTCAGGTGCTGTGGCTGTGTGTGAGATGTGGTTGTCACATTGTTTGTGTGTTTTTGTGTGTTTGATCGTCTGGTGGGAAGGCTTTCTGTGGGTTTAGTTCACATAAAAACATCCGGATGACTAATCATGTTTTTTTCTGTCTTTTATTCATATTCTAATTTCCGAAAACGTCGGAGGTAGTCTGTAACAGTGTATACTTACGTTATGCATGTACGCATACACACACACACATACATATATATACATAAATATATATATATATATATATATATATATATATATATATATATATATACATAGACATATATAGGTCACTTATTTTAAATATATTATTAAAAGCTATTTAACATAAAGATTAAAGTATAAGCATTGTAGAAAGTTAAAAAGTAGACATTCACTTAAAGCTCACCTACAAGAATCCGACTCTGCCGTTAAGTAGTATCGAATAAATTTATATGTATGCTCGCCCCTATCAGTATGAATATAACTTAATTACTCAGTTATCACTTAACAATATTTCGTAGCGTGTGCCACAAAAGCGAACGTTTACATTTTAGTCAAGAAAACTGAGGACTGAGGTTGTTTCTGCGCTGATAAAAACCGTAACCTTAAAACGACGTCGTACGTAGGTTTCCACTCTGGGTGTGAGGCTTCCAAGGGAACACTGTGGGGTGTCAGGCGGGTAACCCTGGAGTCTCATGGAGGCCCGAGATGAGTCTTCCCTCAAATGTAGTCTATTCCTGCGGATTACTTTTCCTGGTGGGGTCTGCACCATGTATGACCTGGGTTCTAGGCATGCTTGCGTGACAACTGCGGGATACCATGTGCCCGCGTCCTTCTCCAGTATTCGGACATGCTGTCCCACCTGCAGATTGGGAAGATCTCTAGTGTGCTGGTCGTAGTATCTCTTTTGTTCCGCTTGCCTGTGGTAGAGGCGAGTTGTGACTTCCTCTCTTTGTGGAATGTGGTTGGCACATCTGACGGGGAGGTTCCCTACCAACTTTTTATTGTACATTAGTTCACCAGGGGACGGGACTGTATAATCCAGAGGAGTTGTTCGAAGGCATAATAATACTATGTCCAGGTCACGCCCACTTGAGGTGGCTTTCTTCATCGCCGATTTGATTGCCTGTACACACCGCTCGGCCAAGCCGTCTGATTGCGGGTATCTTGGCGATGATGTGTGATGCTCAAAACCCCATTCCTTAGCGAACTGCTTGAAGAGGACGGAGCTGAAATGTGGGGCATTGTCACTGATGATCCTCTCTGGGATCCCTTGTTCCCCAAATATTTTTTTGGTTAGGCCTATGACCTCCTGGCTAGAGAAACTGCTTAACTTCCAAATGAATGAATATTTGGAGTAGTAGTCCACTACTACCATGAAATCAGACCCGTTGAAATGGAACAGGTATGTGGCCACTATCTGCCATGGTCTCACAGGGATCTCGTATGGCGTCAGTGATTCCGCACTCTGTGATTTCTGGTTTTCCTGGCATATATCACATAGTTGGACCGCTCTGTCTATGTCCTTATTGATGGTGTGCCAGAATACGCAGCTTTTAGCCCTCAGGTTGCACTTCTCGATCCCTTGATGTCCATAGTAGATCTTGTGAAGTACCTCTGGTTGCGTGGACTGGGGTATGATAATACGATTGCTTTTGGTAAAGATTCCATTCTCAATGGCCAGCTCATCCCGGTAGGGCCATTATGGTCGCATTCTTGTTCCAATCTCTCTGCTCGTATCAGTCCAGCCTCGCAGAATCAAGTCACACAGGGTGACATCAGCATTTGTTGCCTGATGTATTTGTGTCAATTTCTCTGCTGAGAATTGTACGAAGTCAACCCTGAGGTCGAGATCGATTGTTTCCTTTGCTGAGCTTATGCATGTTGGAGTCTTTTGAATGACACAGTGCAGAGTTACCAAGCCCAAGTCTCTGAGAGAAGGTAGTCCTGTGATAATAGGTCCCTCTGAGGCAACCACAAAGAATTTTAGGGTTTTCCATGTCCCCTTGTAGGCACACTGTATCTGTACGGATCATTGAGTGATGCTGGAGCCGTTGTACACAGTCAGTACAGGTGGCTCACTGCGAGATGCACCGGGGAGTGGTTGCCCCACCGAGTCGACTTGCTCTGGGAACATCTTCCAGAACGTACATAAGGGGAAGGTGTTGCCCTCTGCTCCGGTGTCCACCTTGGCTTTTAGTTTGTGGGTGCCTTCTTGGTTGGGAAGCCTTATACGATAGTCCGTAAAAGCCTCAGTCCGAGTGTCCCTCTGTCACTGAATCATATCGAATGACAGTTCCTCGAAGCTTTCATAGAGCTCATCGTTTTCTCTCAGGCGGGTATTTACTGCGTGGACTCGGTTGCTGCGCTTTTTGTCCTGGTAACTTCGCTGGTGCTTACCCTGGGCTACCGGATGTCCGGTATTATCTCGGGAATATTTTGACGTCGTGTAGGTGTGTGTGGAGTACCTGTCCGTGCTTTCCTTTCTGTTGGTGCACACTTTTTTCAAATGATTTTTCTGTCCACATGCTGAGCATGTGATACTCCATGCCGGGCATTTTCCGTTTCTGTGGGGCTGGGTGCTGCCACATCCTTTGCAGTTGTTTCATCTGATGGCGTCTACGTCCTGGCTCCCTCCTTCCTGGAGTTCGGCCAGTTGCTTCATATGGCTTATGGAAGCCTCGTGTACTCTGCCACTACTCAGAGCTTCTTGGAGTGTGAGTCCCTCACCCCTTGACTGGAGCTGCTTCTGTAGTTCCGGGTGCCTCGTTCCAGTCGTTATTTGCTCTATCAGCCTTTCGTCGGTTTCCTGGGTGTCTCGGAATCTGCATTTCTTTGCCTGCAACTTGCCCCTTGCTAGAAAGTCATCTATGCTTTCCTCGTCCGTTTGCGTATACCGACGCCGGTAGAAACGTGCGATGCGGAAATTTACATGGGGCTCCAGTCGTTCCTCGAATTTACTCCAAATAATTTTTGGGTCATTTCGGTCCGCATCGTTTTCAAACGTCCACGTATTAAACCTTCTCAGGCCTTCTTCTCCAGTCAGCAACAGAATGTGGTCAACCTGTTTTTCTACTGGGATATTTTTAACCGAAAAGTAAAGGTTGCACCGTTGTTTGAAAAAACGGAAAGAGTCAACCATATTTGTCGACGTCCAACATAATATAGGCGCACACGTGTTCATCGCCATGGTAAATAATAAAATAGATTTGACACAAAATACAGTGGCGTTGGATATTAATATCATAATTCACTTACTTTTAAAACACAGTATTTTTTTTCAAGATGGCGTCGTCCATGCCACACGTGCTGTACTTCAATACGCTCCTTATCGCTTCTCTGCGTTTCTTTCTCTTTGTGTTTTCATTCTATTAGTTGCCGTTTCCTGTAGGCGTGCGTGGTTTTCGTTTTTTTTCCGTTCGCTGCCACCATGTTAAGGTATCTCCATGTTAATTGAAAGACAACTCATACAACGTTGTGGGTTTTACGTGTGACCGTTTAAGCATTCTTTATTGAACTAACAGGGGAGAGGGGTACACTTTATTCGTTCTTCCTCAAACGGAAAGTTCCACCAAGGGGACGTTATTATCAATAACATTACACTTACTGCCTGAGGCGCCCCTACCGAGGAATGCCGATGGGGCTGCCCAGGCAATTTTTAATGGCTAGGGTACTGACCTTCTCGAGCGCTGGCTTTTCAAATCCCACTTTTCGACCTTGTGTCACATATTCCTATCGTGGGTAGGAGTTGGATAATCTCTTTGTTTTCTGTCGCACGAGACGCCTCTTCTCTCCTTTCCCTTCTTTGTCACTGCCAAACACACGTCCCCTTCTCTGGGGACACAACAGACATTTTCTCGAGCATTTGGCCCTGGGGTTGACTTTGACAAGAACACAAGAAGCCAAAATGGCTACTGCCTCATACATGTGGACTTGTTATAACACCCACATAACTGCTGACATATGAACTGACTTTCACATAGGACTGTACAGCCACACATATTTGCATACACATATGGACACGTGGACTTGTTATAACACCCACATAACTGCTGACATATGAACTGACTGTCACATAAGACTGTACAGCCACACATATTTGCATACACATATGGACACGTGGACTTGTTATAACACCCACATAACTGCTGCCATATGAACTGACTTTCACATAGGACTGTACAGACACACATATTTGCATACACATATGGACACGTGGACTTGATATAACACCCACATAACTGCTGCCATATGAACTGACTTTCAAATAGGACTGTACAGCCACACGTATTTGCATACACATATGGACACGTGAACTTGATATAACACCCACATAACTGCTGACATATAAACTGACTTTCAGATAGGACTGTACAGCCACACATATTTGCATACACATATGGACACGTGGACTTGATATAACACCCACATAACTGCTGCCATATGAACTGACTTTCACATAGGACTGTACAGCCACACATATTTGCATACACATATGGACACGTGGACTTGATATAACACCCACATAACTGCTGCCATATGAACTGACTTTCAAATAGGACTGTACAGCCACACGTATTTGCATACACATATGGACACGTGAACTTGATATAACACCCACATAACTGCTGACATATGAACTGATTTTTACATAGGACTGTACAGCCACACGTATTTGCATACACATATGGATACGTGAACTTGATATAACACCCACATAACTGCTGACATATGAACTGACTTTCACATAGGACTGTACAGCCACACATATTTGCATACACATATGGACACGTCCTAACTCTGTACAAACATTCAATATCATAAACAATTCTCTTTTCTCCACTGGGAAATTCCTAGCTTTTACCTTCATCCATACTTATATACATAATTACTCTCTTTTGTTTTTGTTCACGTACTAACAAAGACGAGCCAATAAAGTTGTTATTAAATGTTAGAATGAGAGTTTGTAAGTTCCATCCTACAGGTTTCGACTTTAACATTTGTTGAAGCCGGCGTCAGCTAACAGTTGTGTTGACCTTGTCCTTTCTGCTGCACCCGTCAACCAAGCTTTTTGAAAAGAGACTCTCAACTCTTAGTGCATAGAAGGTTGATTGACGCCATGCTTTACTGCAAACAAATTAATGTATCTACTTATTTCGGCAACTTGGGCTAGGAAGAAAGTGTATTATCTGTTCCGATGGATACTGCACCCTATAGACTGGTATTGTCTTGACCTTCGGGTCTGGATTTACGCCGGTCTTTTGCTTGTCTGTCCTGTGCAGTTCTAGGAGGTGCATCCTCCCAGGCTTTGCCTTCTCACCCTTTGAGAAGGGGTTAGTTTATTGCTAATCGCCTGAGGCGCTCCTACCGGGGAATGTCGACGGGGCTGCACAGGCATTTTTTAATGTCCAGAGTGCTCACCTCTTGGGCGCTGGCTTTTCAACCCCTACTTTCCCGACCCGACCTTGGGTCACATCTTACTTGTAGGAGTAAGATAAAACTGGCCTTGTGCCTAACTTCTGGAGAGGAGTTAATAAATTACTTATTTTCCTCCCCCTTCTTCCGGGGGCAAAGTTAGGCACAAGGTCGGCTTTTAAAGTAGGGAAATTCAGCTTTTAACAAATGTATTAACCTTTCTACCGGGTTAGAAAACCTTTTACACCTGTCAGTATGCAATGTATCTATAAAGTCATCATTCGCAAATGCATGGAGTATTGTTGGCAATGGGCTGGTGCATTAACCACTTATCTCTCTCTCTCTCTCTCTCTCTCTCTCTCTCAGCCAGGGTACAAAAAGTGTCTACCCTAATAAATTCTGCACTGTCCACCAAGCTCCAATCCAAGCTGTCTAATCGCCACAGTGCTGCAGCCGATGCTGCACACAATGCTGCAATTGTTTTACAAGTACTTCCAAAGAATGTGCTGCAACGAAATTACTGCACTTGTACCCCCCCACGTAAATACCCCAACCAACCCGACCAGCAGCAAAAGGACCCTAAATACTGGAAGCGTTAGGGTTAGGGTTAGGACCTTAAATACTGGGAGATTTTCTAAAAGCGTCTTTCCTCTAACTTTTTGCCTTTTGAATACCTTTTTATGCTCCCTGTTTTCATCGACTAAATGAACTCGCAGAAATGTAAATGTAACGTGAACAAACATCTTGCCGCACAACTCCCTATTTAGTATGTGCCCTATAAATCAGGTCCGTAATATCACGTCTCACTTTGTTACGTAAACACGAGTTATCTCCCGTTGACTTAGTGACTCCCACCGTCACTCTTGACTGCAACCTCCCACTACGTGTATTAGTGGTAAACTGCTATGTATTCAGTGTAAATAAATTGCTTGTTACGTTCACACGTGTGTCTCGTCTCTGTTAATGAATGCTTCACTAACAAGTTACTAACTTGGCTTTATTTAATACTCACCTGTATCAACGCATAATATAAAATGGTGTCAGAATAAAACATCGAACCGTCAACACTCACAGCCGTATATCAATATTTTCAACAAATAAAACCCCCCAAAAAATGGAATTTTTACCACATCCAAAAGAATTAAATTTCTCTTCGGATAATCTCGGACAGGAATGGGAAACTTGGAAAAACCAATTTCAATTGTTCCTGCAAGCTACAGAGTCGGACAAGAAACCGGAGAAGGTGAAAACTTCAATATTGCTGACCTGTATAGGAACCGAGGGAAGGAAAATATATTATACGTTTAACTTTGAAAATGACGAAGAGAAGCTAAACTTGAAAAAAGTTATAGAAAAATTTGACGCGCACTGCCAATCAAGAAAAAACCTGACGTTTCTCACATATTAATTTCTCACGTGCAAACAGAAAGAAACACAGAGATTTGATGAGTACGTCACAGAACTACGGCAAAAGGCAAACAAATGTGAATTCGGTGACCTCACTGAAAGACTAATAAAAGACATTCTAATTTGTGGCGTTAATGACAACATGTTGAGAGAAAGAATGCTCAGAGAACCTTCACTGGATTTACAAAAGGCGATACAAGCAGGCCTGAGTGCTGAAGAAACGAAGAGACACTCCAAGATAATGGCTACATGCGAAACAGAAAATATCTCAACAATTCGCAATCCAAAGAAAAACAGGCTGTCGTCCAAAGTCATGTTCAAACGTGAAGACAAAAAGCCCGCGAAAACACAACAATGGATTGAGACATGCACCTACTGCGCTGGGTCACATCAGAAAGGAAACTGTCCAGAATACAATAAAAACTGCACAAATTGCGGCAAAAAAGGACACTTCGCTCGAATATGTCGAACGAAAAAGAAGAAACTATATAATGTCGGACACTCACACAATTCAGACCACGTGGAGCAAAATCAGTTTAACATGGACGCCATATTGAAAAAATATGTAGACGCACTACAAACTGACAAATGGAAAGTAAAGATTCGAGGCAACGAAACACTCATCAACTTCAAAATCGATACAGGTGCTGAAGTAAATGTATTACCAGCAAAAATATATAGAACTATTGAACCAAAGCCAAAATTAAATAAAACGTCTATAAAATTAACCGCCTACAACTGTACGCAAATTCCCACGATAGGGAGCTGTGTATACAATTACAAAATAAAAATATAAAAGTAAGTTCGCATTTCATTGTGGCAAACACAAATGCAAACGCAGTAATCGGCGCAGAAACAGCGGAAGAACTAGGACTGATAAAAAGAACTTATGAAATAAACAAGACGGACATAGAAGCATTAAAAGAAAAATATAAAGATTGCTATGGTGACATCGGAAAATTACCAGTCATACATCATATAACAATAACTCCGGACATAAAACCCGTCACAAATCTTCCAAGGAACATACCGTTTGGGATGAAACCAAAATTAAAATGGAGTTAGAAAAAATGACAAAAATGGGAATAATAAAACCCGTTGAAGAACCGACAGATTGGGTAAATTCTCTGGTAATAGTGGAGAAACCGAACGGAAAATTAAGACTATGTTTGGACCCTAGAAACCTAAACAAGGCCATAAAAAGAGAACACTACAAATTACCCACCGCCGAAGAAATATTTGCAGAAATGGAAAATCCAAAATATTTCACGAAATTAGACGCTTCAAATGGATATTGGCAAATACCCGTTGATGAAGAAAGCTCTAAGCTATTAACATTTAATTCGCCATTTGGTCGTTATTCGTTCACGCGCCTGCCATATGGTATACATAGTGCCTCTGAAATCTTTCAAGCACAAGTTGCAAAAATAATAGAAGGCATACCTGGAACGTAGAACTCACAAGACGACATAATAATATGGTCAGAAACATTAGAGGACCATATAAAAACATTAGACAAAGTATTCAGTCAACTACGCAAACGGGATTAAAATTAAACAAAAATAAATGTGAATTTGCAACAAAGCAATTAACATATTTAGGTCATTTGATCACTGATGAAGGAATAAAACCAGACCCTTCTAAAATAAAGGCAATAATACACATGTCTCTACCCGAAAATAAAAAAGATATCCAACGATTTTTGGGAATGACCAACTACCTGTGCAAGTTCATACCCGAGTACTCAGAGGTAACTACACCATTGAGAGTACTGCTACACAACGATACGCTGTGGTCATTTGATAAACCTCAAATAGAGGCTATAGAAAAACTAAAACGGATAATAACTAGCCTACCAGTTTTAAAATTTTATGATCCCAGCAAAGAAATTAAAATCACCACCGATGCCAGCAAACATGGATTGGGTGCAGTGTTACAACAGAAACATAATGAAAAATGGTTACCCGTGTAATACGCGTCACGATCGACAACCTCAGCAGAACAAAATTACTGCCGGATAGAATTGGAAACGCTCAGCATAGTGTTCGCCTGCAACAAATTCCACCAATATATCTATGGAAGAAAATTTCTCATAGAAAATGATCACAAACCATTAAGGCAAATTTAAAAAAAAATCCATTACAAAAAGCCCTCCGAGAATACAAAGATTCATACCGCGCTTCAGAAATACGAATTCGAAGTAATATACATTCCAGGGCGAGAATCCGTAATTGCTGATGCATTATCACGTGCATACATATCAGACAGCGAACAAGAAATATCGGATACAGAAATGGACAAATATATCCATACCATTATAAAACAATATCCAATGAGCGACCAAAAACTCAACATATACCGTGAGGAGACTGGGAAAGACCCAACACTAAAAATGTTCATGAAATATGCGACATCAACTTGGCCAGAAAAAATGGACGTGCCACCCACAATAGATCCATATATGCCAGTCCGCGATGACATATCGGTTGTGAAAGGACTAGTATTGAAAGGTACACGAATAGTGGTCCCAACCTCCCTAAGGAAGGAAGCCCTACAAAAAATCCACACTGGACATTTGGGCATAGAAAAGTGCATTACAAGAGCAAAAGAGGTCGTATATTGGCCTAACATAAACAATCAAATAAAAGAAATGATTAGCACATGCACACATTGTCTAGATCACAGAAACCGACAACCGTCAGAATCACTAATACACCATGAAATATCCGTAACACCATGGACCAAAGTTGCGACAGACGTATTTTACTTATATAGTAAAGCATATGTAGTGATAATAGACTACTCGACTAGATATTTTGATATCCACAAACTTGATGACTGCAAATCAAGTACGGTGATCAATAAAATAAAAAACACCTTCGCAAAATTTGGCATTCCACAAATAGTTATTAGTGACAATGGACCCGAGTACCGATCATCAGAATTTAGACAATTTGCTAAAGATTGGGATTTCAGGCATATCACGACAAGTCCGAACTATCCACAGTCGAATGGCTTAGTAGAAAGAAACATTCAAACAATTAAAAGAACATTAAAGAAATAGTTTGAAAGTAGACAAGACCCATACCTTAGCAATGTTAGCGTTACGGACTTCACAATTAAAAGATAAAACCCCGTCACCAGCCCAACAGTTGATGAAAAGAACGCTAAGGACAAATCTTCCAAATATCATGCATAACAAAACAATGAAAAAGCATGAAATAAATAAAAAGTCCAGAGAGCTACCAGAACTAAAGAAAGACGATACTGTCCGTATTCTTTCACAAGAAAAATGGAACTGAAAAGGTAAGGTTGTGAAAAAATTAAAAGAGCCTCGTTCATATCTAATAAAAACAGAACAAGGAAAATATGTACGGCGTAACAGACGTAATATTTTAAAAACAAAAGAAAATCAAAAGTTCAAAATTAAACACGACTATGAAAACATATTAAACCAAGAAAATAGTCGAAAACAAGTCGTATCAAAAACAAGCTCGGAAAACAAAATAATACCAAACTCCACAAAGAAAGGGAGACCAATTAAATGTCCAGCCCGATACAGAGACTAAATGAGAAAACTCTAAAAAATAAAAATACTTTTATTTTTCAGTTAAAACAAAGAAAAGAAAAACGGAGATGTTACGTAAACACGAGTTATCTCCCGTTGACTTAGTGACTCCCACCGTCACTCTTGACTGCAACCTCCCACTACGTGTATTGGTGGTAAACTGCTATGTATTCAATGTAAATAAATTGCTCGTTACGTTCACACGTGTGTCTAGCCTCTGTTAATGAATGCTTCACTAACAAGTTACTAACTTGCCTTTATTTAATACTCACCTGTATCAACGCATAATATAAAACACTTGAAATATGCTTTGTTTGGTGGGAATACAAGTTTTTTTTTTAAATATTCCAACACAGGAGGAGAGCCATCGTACTGTGAGTTGAATTTGTTCCCATATAGATGAACCACTTTTTGATATGATACTTTTTTTAATGTCGATCTGCGTAGGACAGCATACCCAATGCATACTCTTTAACTACCAAACGTTAATTGATAACTTCTACAGAGTTCACCTTTTTGGAGCCCACAAATCATGCAGAATGCCAATAAATGTCCTAGTTCTCTCTATAAAAGCAATTCCCAGCATCCCAGCAAATACGCTGAGTCCTCTTCACCTTCCCACAAAAGACAGTTTTGGTTCACCTGTAATACTATCAATAGGAATGGAATCCAATGTAGTGCTATCACTTGGACTATTGTCATGGCCGGCCGAATCTTTGTCGCTCGGCACCAAATGTAGCACTATCGTTTACCGGTGATCCGCGCCGTGGGGACGTCTTTGGAAGGGTGGTTAGCATCCTGGCATGGTACCAAGTTCCCCCAGTGTTAACATCCCTTCTAACATAAAGCGTTATTTATACCCGGACGGGTAGTCCGTCGTGCATGCTGGGACCATGGGCATAACTAATTCTCTTCTGAGAATTAATTATCTACTGGCTGGACGGCTGTAAATGAATGTTATATAATTATGGGACGACTATCTTACTTTAAATGCAAAAATATAATTTTTTTATTGGATTTAAAACAAGAAAAATAATTAGTAACTCAAAAAATGTCCGGCGAGTGTGTCAAAGTGTTTCATACAGATCTCAACAGGCAGACTCCTACTAAATCTTTCGCCGCAGACCAAGTTAGAGATAGATAGGGAGAGAAAGAGAAGGGGAATAAGAGACACATACAGACAAAGAATGCAGCGACATTGTCAGTGTTCTGGCTTTTAATTTTTCAACAGATATCTGACCATTTGAATCTGGCTGCTGTTTACAGCATTGTGGATATTTAAGCTGACATCTCTGATCGCACCCAACGACCTCGATTGCTAACAATATACCGGTGTTAGGTGAGCTGAATTATTTCAGTGCAGAGTAATTACGATCGTACTCGTCTCCCCGCGAGTGCACTCCAAGTCTTGTACAAGGGCCCCAAGCCTTGTGAATCGATCGTTAGTAGAAATTATTCAATTTTTTAAATTCTTTTTTTCGTTAACTTCCTGGGTCACAAATGTGTAAATTTTTGGTTTATTTTCAAGATTATAAACTAAAAATTATTGCGCTGATGATGACACGTTTATGTATGAAAGGGAAATATAATTATGTCGCATTTTATTTATGTTCCCAGAAAATTTATTCATTAAAATCACATGAAATATTTTTTTCAATTATATTATTTTTTTGGTGAAAATATTGATTAAACAATGCTTTATTCAATAATAATATCGCTAATTCAAAGAATTAATTTTTCTTCGAGTTATAGTGATTTTATTAACACGGTATTTACTGGCCTTTTTCGTAATATTAACGAAATATTTGGAAAAAAAATTTAATTGTTTACACCTACGATGCTTTATTTACATAAACAACATTTTAAAAAGCATGCATTTTTTGTATTAATATATAAAAATTTAACTAAAGTGTATTTTCTTTTAAAAAAATAATACATTTTCACTAAGATTAAAAAAAAAAAATGGTTTCATTATATTCCGTGATTGTTGATTAATAAATATTGAAAATTTAATTAAAATTGGTTGATTTCCTGAATTTTAGGGGGGGGGGGTCAAAATATTTTTTTCATTTTGTGAATCAGCCATTGATTTTGCACGTACCTTATATATGCGACCCGACAGTACTATGATTTCTTAAACATTCTTATTTTTCCCAAAGAAAATAAAACAACCTATTTTATTCTTTTCCCTCCCCCAAAACAAAAATATTTCATTAGTATTTTATTTTCCGAAAGAAAATCAAACTGTGTAAAAAACTAATCTGTGATTATTTATTTTTGAAACAGTCATTATTTATTTTTGTTAAATAAATTATTCAAAATAAAATTTAGTACAAAACTTTCATCCTATTTTCTGAGAAAGCATAACACCTATTTGAAATCAGGAAGTTTTTAATATCGGAAACAATTTCGAATGGACACCGTTTCCGGTTGGAAACCACTTAGAGTCGGTCGTTCTTCAACTATGCCCAAAGATTTGCATAAACGCAATCCAATTCTAAATTGTTGCTGTTTTTATTTGCTGATCCAAAACACGCGACGGATTTTTTGTTGTTGTAATTAATCACATTAGAAAAACAAAAAAAAATTCTTCATTTTATTTTGATAGATATTACCTCTGAAAACAACCAAAAAAATCTGAGAAAATGGTGACCTCTTTACACAGGGAACCATGTCATGTCCTACACCGGTAGGTGATGACGAGACATTTTCTTTTTGACTTTGCCAAGAAATGAGAAGTTTTGAAGATTTCTTGAAAAATTGTGAAAAAAGAATAGTTTAAAGAAAATCATTTTCTTTTCTCTTTATTTTTTCGCGTTAAAACTCCTGATTTTTTAAGGTAAGTTTAAAATATATAATACAAATGTTTTTGTTAGCGGTTCAATTGTAGAATAGGGACCTTTGAAATATCTCGCCGATTTCGTTTCATTTTTGCCACACATTTTAGACGAAATTGATTTTTGGTCTTAAAATTATAACTTTTAAAGTCTTTAAGAAAGTAACATTTTTATCATTATTAAAGGCACTTTTTTTTTGATTTAGCTGTGAATCAAATCAATTTTGAAGAGTTATATTCACTCCAACCGGAAGTAATTCAGACATTGAATTTTTTTCCAAAAATGGATCTTAATTTTTACCATTATTTTTAAATTATAACTTTTCATTTTTATAAAGTTTTAAATCATAAAAAAACAATGCTGACTGTTTATTTGATAAAACATTCGGTGCATTCTCGGAAGCATTCGGCTATCCTACGCAAACGCCCGAGATTTGCCGAGCCGATTTGTTCCAGACGACATTTTTGCTGCGTCCTATGATAATAATGTTTCGCTTGTTTTGTTTTTTTGTAAGGGTTAGGGTTAAGGTAAGAATTTTTTTTTAAGAAACAAAGAAAATTAAACATATTTACATGATTTTTTTTTTAAAGAAACAGCGAGCTATAAAATGAATACTGTATTTTTATTTACAAGGAATTTTTTTGAAGAAAAAAAAAAACGTACCAAAATTACTTTTATCACGACATATTTTTTTAAATTTTATTATTTATGTTTACTTGCTCGCAGTGCAAAGCTGTTCGTAATTGGTCCCTCTATTTATAAAATCGGGAGACCTATGTTTTGAGGCATTTCCGTCTGTCCGTCTGTCCGTCCGAATTTTTCTCTGCAACCATCCATTGAATTTCTCTGAAATTTTGCATGAAGTTGTAACTTTTGTCAGGTTAGAAAGTGACATTCTCCGACTTTTGAAAAAAAATCTGGTCAAAAGGCCCCAAAATGGCAAAAAATGACATTTTTTGTCCCATAACTTTTCATCCATCCATTCAATTTCTCTGAAACTTGGCCAACATGTGGAGGCAATTGTTCCTAATAGAAAATAAGTATCGCTGACCTTGGAAAAAATCTGGTTCGCGCCCCCAGGGGGTCAAACGCTCCCAAAATGGCAAAAAATGACCCTTTTCTCCCATAACGTTTGATCCATCCATTCAATTTTTCTGAAACTTGGCCAAAATGTAGAGGCAATTGTTCTTGATATAAAATGAGCATCCTTGACCTCAGAAAAATTCTGGTTTGCGCCCCCAGAGGGTCAAAGGGGAGTCAAAAATGCCCCGAATTGCCAAATTTATTGCATTTTACACTCGCCACATCGAGTCACATATAGAGGGGGACCACGCATGCGCGGCTTGTTCATTTTGGGTTTATTTTCTTCAAAAAATCTTCCTTACAAAAAAAAAAAATCCGTCTTCAATTTGAGTTATCGGCTGCTCGCTGCTTTGGCTCGTCAACACTCGGCCGTTTGCGTAGGACAGCCGAATGATTCCGAGTCGAACGTCACGACATCCGGTCCCGGATCGATAGCAGTACCAAACATTAACACAAACTTCGTTTTTATAAAGTTTTAAATTATCCAAAAAAAAAATCACTGTAAACTATTCGTTTTATTAAATGTTACATTATTAAATAAAAAAACAACATTGTTCGCTGTTATTATTGTTCGCTTTATTGATTGTTTCGGATAAAAACTGAATAAAACACTTCTAATTCTATATGACTTCCGGTTGATTGTCTGCCCCTGTTTCAAAACTGAAAACAAATTCTGATTCAAAAGTAAACTAAAAAGTGTCGTATTTTTTCATCTTTGCCTTTAAATTTCTTACACAATAATTTTTTATTTTACAAATAAAAATATTTAATGATGACATAAAAGCAATAATCCCCGCTAAAAAAATATTCTAATTTCGTATTATGTGCACTTGTTAGTAAGAAGACGAATATACGCGGCAGTACTTTTTATATCCGACACTATCCTGCACTATCCGCCTGCATTTTTCTCATGTGACTCATATTAACCAATCAATAGCGATCATTTAAAAATCGAGAATCATCTTAATTATTAAAAATAACCACCGAATTTTCATTTTATTGCCCCCCCCCCGTCTTGAATACAACATATTTATTTTCGGAGTATTTGTATTTTGTTACTTTTGAAAATAGAATGAACATTGATGGATTTTCAACACATTAAAGTATTTTTTACTTTTAGTAAAGTATTTTTTACTTTTCGTTTTTTTATTTTTTTATTTTTATTACTATTTTTTACTTTTATTTTTTATTTCTTATTTTTATTACTAAGTATTTTTTACTTTTCACTTTTTTATTTTTTTTATTTTTATTACTAAGTATTTTTTACTTTTCACTTTTTTATTTTTTTCATTTTTATTACTAAGTATTTTTTACTTTTCACTTTTTTATTTTTTTTATTTTTATTACTAAGTATTTTTTACTTTTCACTTTTTTATTTTTTTTATTTTTATTACTAAGTATTTTTTACTTTTCACTTTTTTATATTTTTCATTTTTATTACTAAGTATTTTTTACTTTTCACTTTTTTATTTTTTTTATTTTTATTACTAAGTATTTTTTACTTTTCACTTTTTTATTTTTTTCATTTTTATTACTAAGTATTCTTTACTTTTCACTTTTTTATTTTTTTTTATTTTTATTACTAAGTATTTTTTACTTTTTGCTTTATTTTTTTATTTTTATTACTAAGTATTTTTTACCTTTCACTTTTTTATTTTTTTCATTTTTATTACTAAGTATTTTTTACTTTTCACTTTTTTATTTTTTTTATTTTTATTACTAAGTATTCTTTACTTTTCACTTTTTTATTTTTTTATTTTTATTACTAAGTATTTTTTACTTTTCACTTATTTTTTTAATTTTTATTACTAAGTATTTTTTACTTTTAACTTTTTTATTTTTTTCATTTTTATTACTAAGTATTCTTTACTTTTCACTTTTTTATTTTTTTTATTTTTATTACTAAGTATTTTTTACTTTTCACTTTTTTATTTTTTTATTTTTATTACTAAGTATTTTTTACTTTTCGTTTTTTATTTTTTTTATTTTTATTACTAAGTATTTTTTACTTTTCGTTTTTTATTTTTTTTTATTTTTATTACTAAGTATTTTTTACTTTTCGTTTTTTATTTTTTTCATTTTTATTACTAAGTATTTTTTACTTTTCACTTTATTTTTTTATTTTTATTACTAAGTATTTTTTACTTTTCACTTTTTTATTTTTTTATTTTTATTACTAAGTATTTTTTACTTTTCGTTTTTTATTTTTTTTATTTTTATTACTAAGTATTTTTTACTTTTCGTTTTTTATTTTTTTTTATTTTTATTACTAAGTATTTTTTACTTTTCGTTTTTTATTTTTTTTATTTTTATTACTAAGTATTTTTTACTTTTCGTTTTTTATTTTTTTTTATTTTTATTACTAAGTATTTTTTACTTTTCGTTTTTTATTTTTTTCATTTTTATTACTAAGTATTTTTTACTTTTCACTTTATTTTTTTATTTTTATTACTAAGTATTTTTTACTTTTCACTTTTTTATTTTTTTCATTTTTATTACTAAGTATTTTTTACTTTTCGTTTTTTATTTTTATTACTAAGTATTTTTTTCTTTTCGTTTATTTATTAAGTTTATTATCTTTTATGCAATACTTAATATTTTCTAGGTACTTTTGCAGTTTACGGACCGTGCTGAAATAATAACCTTATTATTTAGAAACTAATTATAAATTAAAAAAACCAAACAATATTTTTGCATTTACAGACCATGCTGAAATAATGATAATAATAATTGGTTCATTTTAGTCACGTGAGACAAATCCTGCTGGATAGTACAGGCCTTTGGTGAAAATGAAGGTAAAGTTAAATCGAAATCTTTAATTTCAACGGTAGTTAATATATAGTCCACCATATTACCCATAGTGATTGAAGGACGTCCTACATTTGACATATCATTTTGATTCCTAAATGATTAATTAAATCGAAACTATTTTGAATACCAATAGCCAATTAAATTATTTAAATCAATAAAAACTTAATTTATATTTCCTTAGCCGATAAAGAAATTGTTGTTTTCTTAATTTAATAATAATAAAATGTAAAAACTGTAAAATAAAGTGTCTCGTTGTCTCATTCTGGATGACCGAGGATCTGTTTTATTATTCCCAACATGCTCTTTTTTGCAGAGTTGGATTTCCCCCCACATCAAAGACTAATTTTGTGTCTAACTGCTTTAGAATTACTGGTTATATTGAAGCGGTAAGCTCTCAAATGGCTGCCAAATTTTATCAAATAGTTTTGTCTGATTTGCCAAGTGCTGACAGGGCAAATTAATCCACCGTCTTAATTTGCTGGCTGTTTTTTGCGGATATCTGTCATTTATATAAAAAAAATATTTTGCATTAAGAAAGGAAATCCGAAAAAAAATTAGACTAATTAATAGGGTAGATTAAAATGTTCTGTCACTCCTTGCAAATCAGACAAAACTAGTCGATAAAATGTGGTTGACGACACTGCTTCAATACAACTGAATAACTACTTTTTTATATAATATTGAATATTACAGGAAAAGAATGAAGATTTTCATGATACCAGCAGGAAGACAGATAATAAATTGACGCTCTTCAATAAGTAAAGATAAAAAGATGACATTACCCTTTTAAAAATCGATGGATTGGATTATCTTGTGTGTAAAACTTTATTTTACAAATTGAATTTGAGAAATTACTTTTTATGACAACTTTTAATACAATTAGAATTTCGTTAATGTTTATGTGGGTGATGATTAAGATTTAAAGAATCGTTTAAATAATATTAATATCTAAGTAACCCTGCATCTCTATAAAACGTAAATAAAGGAAATTTTTAGAAAAAGTTTTCTCTTTATCGATATGTGATATTTAATCGAAACAATGAAACTTTCAGATTTTCCCATTATAAACAATTTATGCACAAAATGGCGGTGAAATATTTAATAATTTATTTGGTATTTCCGCAATTTCTGGAGCGTACAATTGAAAAAAAAATAGAATTTTCAAGTTAAATCTTCTGTTTATTAAATTGTTAGGTTAAAGTACAGAACAGTAAACAAAGCTCTCTCTCCCCATGTGGTGTAGAATAGGTTTCTAACGTTATTATTTAAGCACAGTTAAACTCTTACTGATTTATTTTCAGTAGAATTTTTTAGTTGCTTTTTGTTTTGTTTGTGTAATTATTGTTTTCTAGCATTATTTTTTTAACTCTGTTTCTAAATTCTTGCTATTATTTTTTATTTATTATATAATTGTTGCTCTGCACAGATTGTTTGTTTTTATTTTGACCCTTTTTTAGTTCATGGGTTATAATGTTGACAAAGTAAAAGAAAATAACTTGTCGTTATTTTCGTTGTAAATTTTTGCACTTGTTATTTGTTTTTATTATGTTTTTATTTTGACCCTTTGTCTTAGTCTAAAAATTCTAGGAGAGTGCACCTTCACTAACAGCTATTTTTTAGAATAGAAACGTGCTGCATATGGAAAATGTGGTGACGATGACGGTGTCTGCAATGGGGGGACCATGAAGGGGAACGTCCGTCCTCATACCACCTTTTCAATCGCTGACACTGAGTGCCACTTCTTTTTCCTCTCGCTCCACCTGCATGTGATTCTGTTGCTTCCATTACTTCCTACAGCTTGGCAATCTATAGTGTGGACACTTTGGCACGATGTCCACACAATTGGCACTGGCAAACTGCACCTCTGGTCTGTCATGGTGACTCATTCTCAGTGTCAGGTTTACACATGGGTTTTTCTGCAGATGGGAGGATCTTTTGAAAATCTCTGCACTAAAGGATGGAGGAAATCCGAGATGATCCATAATATATGGGTAGCCAGTTTGTCTCTAATCTCGTCAGAAGTCAGTTACGGGCATTAGCTACCAACCTGACCCATCTTGAAACATGGAGCAAGGAGTTATGACAGGGGGAGGTTATGTCTGGCACCTGTTTAAGGAATTGTGCTTTCAAACGCCATCTCTTCTTCACCTAATTTGCCTCCAAGCTGCCGGCAAAGCTCACATATTGTCTTCCATGAGAAGATGAAAGGCCTATTGCTGTCATGTGGTCGTTTCCTTCCCCCTTCCACCAAGAGGAAACCATGCTAGGGCATTGCAAAGCATCAGTTTCTATCCTCCTTTTGCCTATCACTGAGATCCTATAGCTTATACTGGTCTTATTTTGTCGAGGTAGGTACAGCGTTTGGGCGCATCACCCCCAGGTTAGTTCTTTTTCCCCCGACATTAGGATAGTGAGCAACAAGACCTGAGAAGTGACGATCAATGCCTGGTCAGGATAAAACCAGAGAAGGCTAGTTAAAATCTGAAACGTCTCTAACATCTTATTTCCATTACTATATTTCTGTTATCTGTTTTTTTCTGTAATATTTATGACTAGTGTTCTCCTAAATAACACAATTTTATCTCTCTTTACATAAAAAATCTAAGGACTATATTGATAAGGAAGGGTCCTTGGACTGGCTAAAAAGGGGAGCCCTCCACTATGACCAGGAGAGCCTTATAATGGCTGCCCAAGATCATGACTTGATGAAAAATGTGTTTAAATAAATGGCTGAAGTGGAGAGTGTGAGCCACCTGATATTGAGTTGCAAAATCATGTTGGCAGATGGCTCCTACACAGCATGACATAATGGAGTGGGCAGGTACCTCCACTGGACCATCTGTAAGAAACTGAATATTAGATGTTGCAGCAGGCACTGGGAACATCTATCTGAGAGAACTGGGAAATGAGACATACACAATCCATTATGACCATGTAATCCCACAGCTACCTATCTGGAAAACACAACAGTCAAACCTGACATTGTCATATGGAACAAGAGAGAGAGAGTGGCAACTTTTGCTGCGGTATATGCCCCTAATGATGGGGGCCTAAACAGAGCTGAAAGGGAGAAAATAACAGAATATCAATGTATGATATGAAAAGAAACTGAAACAAAGAGATCTCTATCGTTCCAGTAATCATAAGGGCCACTGGACTTATGAAGAACTTGAAAAAGTATTTAGCAAGTATACCTGGTGAACCAAGTGCAATAGAAATTCAAACAACTGCACTCAAGAGAACAGCCAGACTCCTGAAAAGAGCTCTCAATTGAAGTCTGTAAATAGCTGGTGATCATATGATTTTTGAAGAATGCCCCGTCCTCAACAAATGAAAGAAAATGCAAAGTAAAAATATAAAAAGAGAAAAATGTAAAATTTGTGAATATTCTTATGAAATGAAGGTTAATGAAACATGCAGATACACAGCAAAGAAAAGCCATTTTTTTATCAACCATGTAAGGTTTCATTTTATCATAGATAACATTTAGTGAGTCATATGAGAACTCACATGGGTATTGTTTTGGTATTATTGATTGGCCACAATGCAATATCAATAGTCCTGATATTAAGATCAGGAAATTGTTAACCTTACATCGGATAATATAATCTCACTAAAATAAACCATGCATATTGAGCCACAATTGTACATGTGTCAGTACATGAGAAGCTCAACAGATATATCAATGGGAATGGTGAGGGATCATTATGAACACTTATCACAACAAATTTCAATCAATTTGCTGAAAACTTTGGAGAATACTGCCGAGGTCTATGAATTGCAAGAGAGAAAATAATGAAATACATAGAGAAGGAGAGAGAGACAAGAAAACAAAGATGTAAACAACATAAGAGAGCAGGGAAGTTCTTGGAAGAGCTTAACCAGGAATATATAGACAAAGAGTCTTCACTCCAATGGCTCAAGAATGTCAGACTTACATTTGATGAGAAAAGACATATTAAAGCCGGACAAGACCAAAGCTTATTCACAAATTTATTTAAAAATGACCCGTATAGGTTTTGCCATTCAGTGGTTGAGATTCCGAGCCACTAAATGTCTGGATGCTATTGGCAGATTGCCTTTACACTGTCTGCTACAACAATGTCTGAAAATACCTCCATTAAAAGATCTGCGGAGAGATGCAGCTTGACAAATCATCGAACATCTGGGAACATGAATCTTCACCAATAACATCAAACGAAAAGTTGACAATGTTCTATGACAAAATCATTAAGGCGGACAGATACATAAAAGACAAAGCCATCAAGCCAAACATTGTTATATGGAATAAACCTGAAAGGATCGCAGTCATTATTAACCTAACCCTTCCAAATGATTGGCCTCAATAGAGCTATACGCAAAAGATGATGAAATACAAGAAGGGAAGTTCTTGGATGAGCTTAACCAGGAA
The DNA here is from genome assembly GCA_963556195.1 of Sepiola atlantica. NCBI lineage: Eukaryota > Metazoa > Mollusca > Cephalopoda > Sepiida > Sepiolidae > Sepiola > Sepiola atlantica. The sequence goes on from CAUVYP010000165.1 coordinate 630,200, forward strand.
TATATAGAGAGGTTTCACTCCAATGGCTCAAGAATTGCAGAAATACTTATTATAGCCGGACAAAATCAAGGCTTACTCTCGAATGAATTAAAATAAAGTGTTGGCCTACAAACAAATGTCCTGTGTAGGTTTTGCCATTCAGCAGTTGAGAGCCCGAACCACGTAATGTCTGGATGTCAGATCGTATTTACACAGTCCGCCACAACAAAGTATGGAAATACCTCCATTGCAAGATCTGTGGTGAGATGCAGCTTGACAGATCGAATACTATGTTATTTTACATAGTATTCAAAGCCCAAATAAGATTACCTCGACACGGCTATACACTGGCTCATATCAGGAATCGTTTACCTGTTTTCTAGGAACAACTCTTAGTGTGATACTCGACCAGACAAGATGCATTATTGTACTGGAATCTGGTAAGACCAAGAGACCGCAAGAAAGATATAACATACAATATTTGACAGGTGACGAGAACTTTAATATTTGAATATTTATATATCTCATATAAAGATAAAGTGTTAGCCCCAGGGCTCCTTGATTTCTGAGAACTTCAACTGAAGTAAAATTAAACAAAAACAGAAAAGCCATGTTCTTCTAAAATATGTGGATATTCTTGTTCTCAGAAATCAAGTTTAGTGAATCATATAGGAACTCAAACTCCAAAGAGTTTTAATCACGTCCTCGAGTCTTTTTTGTCCTCGAGTCTCTTCTGTTTCTTTGTACAGGATGTGTTAGGACCACTTGATATGATATTAATTTGCTATACAAATAAACCCTGATAAAATATTCAAATTAACTCCAAGTGCAAATAAGCTCTCTTTGGCATGGCTACACACTGGCATATACGAGAAATGGTACAATTTCTTCAAATGATGCTACCTGAAAGAACAGCACTAAGCTGGATACTTCTCTATCTAATCTTATCCTGGATTTTGGCAAGACCAAGAAAATACCATAAAGATAAACTACAGGAAAATTGAGGAAAGGAAAATTAATATTCTTTACAGCTTTCCTCACGGCTTGAGAACTAGAGAAGAACGTTAAATGAATATCATAAAGTTATCAAGATTTAGTCCTAGGATGTTAGCCTAACCCCAACCCCTTGATTTTTGAGAAATACACAAAAATGTTTCGGGATCCTATTTTTTAACTGTAATTTCAAGACATATCTAAACACACACTGGTGAAAGTTAGAATGCCTACTAGAAACCATTATCGAGTGAGTCGATAGTGGACGATTTGCCAGACTGTTGACAGTTGAGGAGGCCAAATCTGCATGGCTAATCGAAGGCGATATATATTTACCGTGACCCCTTAAAATCTCCACAATTTCCTGAACAAATTTTTGTTGGACTGATGGATCTTGCTTCTAAATCATTTTCCTTCAGTTTTAACAATGTAATGTATCGGCAAATTGATGGTATATCCATGGGAAGCCGTCTTGGCCCATCGTTAGCTTACATTTTCTTTGAATTTTTGGAAAACCAATTATTTTCCAAACTGATCAAGCCCGCTTTTTACACACGTTACAGTAATGACACCTTTGCTTGCTTTCCCTCATGGAGTGATGCTGAACAGTTTCTTTGTCTTTGTGACTTGCATATCCATTGTTGCAATATACTATGGAGGTCGAGGATTGTGGTTCCCTTCCATTCCTTGATGATTTAGTGTCTAAAGCTGGTTTAACGTTTGAAACCTCGTGTTAATTGATATTCTTAAGCCTGTACCTACTTTTATTCGGTCGACTGTATCTGTGATTCTTTTCAATCTGTGTCTTATATACACAAATTATCTCTCTTAAAGCATACCAAGTTCTTAGAAACCAATACTTACATTAATAGGTCTTTATTTGAATTGGTTTTCCTTCACCCCTGAATCAAGAAAAATAAATCTTATTGGTACTTATACTCATCGAGCACTTATGATTTGTTCACCAACCTTACTCAATGCGGAACTTGTTTTAATTACCAATATCTTTCTTGCCAATGGATATCCCATCAATATTATATAAAACACCATTGCACGCAAAGTTGGTATATTAAATGGTAAATTTATTGGACTGTCACGATACCTTATTTACTTGAAACTTTCATGGTTAGGTTCTCACGGCCTTGACATTGTCAAAAGGAGTCTTTCTTCTACTCAACGTTGTTTTCCAGCAACCATGCTGAGAGTAGTTTACACGAGTCAAACTTTTTTCTCTTCTTTTCGTAAGGATGTTTTGCCAACCATTCTAAAGAATTCTGTTGTTCATAAATTTCTGTGTCAGTGTGGAGCTGACTATGTTGGCAAAACATCCCAAAGATTAGAAATGAGAATATCCCAACACATACCACATGATATTTGTTTACACAAGGTTTTGAGATTATCCGGGAACTTTCAACCACACGAATCTGCCATCGGTAATCACCTGATTGGTACAAATAGTTGTTCTGACCAGTATTTCGATTGGTAGTTTTCTGTTTTACATAGTGCTAGGTCGAACTACCATCTCAATATTATCGAGGCATTAGTTATTAACATTTCTCGACCTTGTCTGTGTAGAAAAAGATTTTCTTAGTTTTTAACTTATCATTCTGACGTTTCTTCTTAGAGGCTCAGCCGATAAGGTCTTACTGAAAATTTTAGCAATTTTCATTTTTAACACCCGCCCATTTCATTGATTAAAACAAAATTTCCTCTGAAATATATATATATATATGTGTTTTGTATGCCTAACGCGACGAAAATCATATAGAAATTCTATGTATAATTGTGTCTAGAATATATACTAAACTACGTTTGTATCGACTTTTTTTATATCCAGTAAGATAATAGCAGGTTAATTTTATGTGTCCCCTATGAGTTTTACAGTGAACTAATCTAGAGGTTGTGAGTTTAATCCAATAATATTGACAATAAAAACAAACAAAATGCATATATGTGAATGCAAATACTAAAATTAATTAATTTAATTTATTTTTTCATTTACAGATGTTCCTGCTTGAATTTGAATGGGTCATTATTTTCTTACAGAATTACTATATAGAAAATTATTGTTGTATGCAGAAGACAACTGCGACATCTGTACGAAAAATTAATTTCCTCGATATTTTTCACCAATAAAAACCAGATTAAATCACAAACTGGAGAAAAGCATAATTCCTGTGAAATATGTGACTTTGCAAAAGACAATTTTCTTTTATGGAGACATGTTTGAACTAAGAAATCCTTACAGAAGTAACACAAGATAAATGTTATATCTTTATGACGTATGTTGCGTTTTTTAGCATGAAATAGAATTTCGTACTACATATGTTAATTCACAAAAACTTTTTTGATAACCTTCAAGAAATCTGATTTAGTGAAACATGCAGGTAGACACTGGGGAAAAGCCACATTCTTTTGAAAAATCAAATTTAGTCAAACATATGAGAACTCACACAAGTGAAAAGCCATATTCTTGTAAAGTATGTCAATATTCTTGTTCTAAAAAAAAAGTTTAGTGATACATATAAGAACTCACAGTGGGGAAAAGCCATATTCTTGTAAAGTATGTGACTATTCCTGTTTTCAAAAATCCAGGTTATTGACACATATTATGATTCACAGTGGTGAAAAGCCATATTCTTGTAAAGTATGTGATTATTCTTCTTCTGAAAAATCAAGTTTAGTTGTACATATTAGGACTCACACTGGGAGTTTGAATTACCTACTAGACACTATCCTCGAGTGTCTTCGGTCTCTCTGTACAAGGGTTTGTCAGGACAATCTGACATGAGGATACTTACCCCTACAAGTAAACCCTGACCAAATATTCAAATTACATAGTATCCGCAGCACAAATAAGATCACCTCGTACGAGGAATAGTGCATCTTCTCCTAGTGGTGTTACTTCAAGTAACACCACATGCTGGATACTCCACCAGACTAGATGAATTCTTGTCCTGGAATCCGGTAAGACCAACAGACCACAAGAAAGATATACTATGACATATTGACTGGCTAGTTGGAGAGAGAAGAACGTATTCTTAACTACTTTACTAACTCAATGCTTGAGAAATAAAGGAGAATTTTAATAGAATACTCGGGTATCTATGTATCTCATATAGAGATCAAGTGTTAGCCCCAGGAAGGGGCCCCTTGATTTCTGAGAACTTCGACTGAAGTAAAATTAAACATTGAGGGAAAAGCCACATTCTTGTAAAATGTGTGAATATTCCTGTTCTGTAAAATCAAGTTTAGTGAAACATATAAGAACTCACACCGGAGAAAAGCCATATTCTTGTAAAGTATGTGAATATACTTGTTCTCAAAAATCAAGGTTATTGACACATATGAAGATTCACACTGGGGAAAAGCCATATTCTTGTAAAGTATGTGAATATTCCTGTTCTCAAAAATCCAGGTTATTGACACATATGATGATTCACAGTGGTGAAAAGCCATATTCTTGTGAAATATGTGAATATTCGTGTCTTGAGAAATATAATTTAGTTGTACATATGAGAACTCACACTGGGGAAAAACCATATTCTTGTGAAATGTGTGAATATTCGTGTTCTGTCAAATCAAGTTTCGTCAGACATATGAGAACTCACACTAGGGAAAAGCCATATTCTTGTAAAATGTGTGAATATTCCTGTTCTGTAAAATCAGACTTAGTGAAACATATAAGAACTCACAGTGGGGAAAAGCCATATTCTTGTGAAATATGTGAATATTCGTGTTCTGACAGATCAGGTTTCGCCAGACATGTGAGAATTCACACTGGAGAAAGCAAGACTCTCGTAATGTATGTGAATATTCTTGTTCTGAAAAAATCAAAGTTAAGGAGACATAAGAAGAACTCACACTGGGGAAAAGCCATATTCTTGTAAAGTATGTGGATATTCTTGTTGTGTTAAATCAAGGTTATTGGCACATATGAAGATTCACAGAGGGTAAAAAGCAATATTATTGTGAAATATGTGAATATTCTTTTTCTCAAAAATCAAGTTTAGTTGTACATTTAAGGACTCACACTGTAAGAAACTAAATATCAGGTGTAGCAGCAAGCACTGCGAACATCTACCTGAGAGAACTGTGAGGAATGAGACATACACCATCCATTATGATAATGAAATCCCTACAGCTATCTGGAAACTGGAACCTCAACCGCCATCTCTAGCATTCCACTTAGCATAGGAGCTCCTGGACTCATGAAGAAGAACATGAAAAAATATTTAGAAAGTATACCTTGTGAACCAAGTGCAAGAGAAATCCAAACAACTGCACTCAAGGGAACTGCCATAATGCTTGAAAAGAGCTCTCGGTTGCAGTCTGTAAATAACTGGTGATCGTATGGAGTTGAAAAAATGCCCCATCCCCAGCATATGAATGAAAATAAAAAAAGGAAAAGCCATGTTCTTGTAACGTATGTAAATATTCTTGTTCTGTTAAATCAAGTTTAGTAGAGCATATGAAGACACACAATGGGCAAAAGCTATACTTTTGTAAAATATGTGGATATTCTTGTTCTTAAAAATCAAGTTTAGTTTGGTATCTGATAACTGGAATTACCTACTTGACACCCTCCTATAATGTCTTTGGTCTTGACACCCTCCTGTACAAGTGATTTTTAAGACAACCTGACATGATGATACTTCGCCCTACAAGTAAACCCTGACATAATATTCTAAGTAACATAGTATTCGAAGCCCAAATAATATTACCTCAACACAGCTATACACTGGCTCATACGGGAAATGCTTCTAGTGATGTAACCTCAAGTAAACTGGTCAATTAGGGAAAGGAAAATTAATGTTCTTCACTTCTTTACTAACACAACGCTTGAGAGGTAGGGGAGAATCTTGTTTGAACACTCGGATATCTATGTACCTCATAAAGAGATGAAGTATTAGCCTAAGAAAGAGGCACATTGTTTGAACACTCAGATATACATGTACCTCATAGAGATGAGGTATTAGCCCCAGAAAGGGGCACGTTGTTTGAACACTCGTCTATCCATGTACCTCATAGAGAGATGAAGTATTAGCCCCAGAAATGTTATCTTGATTTATATGACAAGTTGTAGCCCTGGATGATGTTTACATGTTATTTCCCTTTATATGAAAAGTTGTCACTCTAGAATAAAAAAGAATTGAAATAGCCGTGGATGGTGTTTACATGTTATCTTTCTTACTATGACAAGTCACCCTAAAATAAAAAAGGGTTGAATAGCCGTGGATGGTGTTTACATGTTATCTTACTTCATATGAAAAGTTGTCACTCTAAAATGAAACAGGGTTAAATAGTCGCGGATGGTGTTTACATGTCATCAACCTTTATGTGACAAGTTGTCACTCTAAATAAAAAAGGGTTAAATAGCCGTGGATGGTGTTTACATGTTATCTTACTTCATATGAAAAGTTGTCACTCTAAAATAAAAAAGGGTTGAATAGTCGTGGATGGTGTTTACACGTTATCTCCCTTTATATGACAAGTTATCACTCTAAAATAAAAATAAAGTGTTTAATAGCCGTGAATAGTGTTAACATGTAATATCCCTTCGTATGACAATTTGTCACTCTAAAATAAAAAAAAAAGTGTTTAATAGCTGTGGATAGTGTTTACATGCTATATCACTTTATATGACAAGTTGTAACTCTAAAATAAAAAAGAAACAGTTTAATATCCGTGAATAGTGTTAAGATGTTATCTTATAAATAGTTAGATAGCCGTGGATGGTGTTTAAATATTATCTCCCTTTATATGACAACTTGTCACTCTAAAATAAAAATAAAAAGAGTTGAATAGTCGTGGATGGTGTTTACATGTTGTCTCAGTTTATATGATAAGTTGTCACTCTAAAATCAAAAAGTGTTCAATAGACGTTGATTGTGTTTACATGTTATCTTACTTCATATGACAAGTTGTCACTCTAAAATAAAACAGGGTTGAATAGTTGCGGATGGTGTTTACATGTCATCAGCCTTTATGTGACAAGTTGTCACTCTAAAATAAAAAAAGAAACAGTTTAATAGCCGTGGATGGTTGTTACATGTTATCTCACTTCGTATGACAAGTTGTCACTCTAAAATAAAAAAAAAAGAGTTGAATAGTCGTGGATGGTGTTTGCATGTTTTCTCTTTTTATGACAAGTTGTAACTCTTAAATAAAAAAGAATTGAATAGCCGTGGATGATGTTTACATGTTATCACCCTTTATATGACAAGTTGTCACTCTAAAATAAAAAGAGTTGAATATCCGTGGATTGTGTTTACATGTTATCCCTCTTTATAGTAACTCTAATATAAAAAATAGTTGAATAGCCGTGGATGGTGTTTACATGGTATCACCATTTATATGACAAGTTGTCACTCGAAAATAAAAAAGAGTTGAATAGCCGTGGATGGTGTTTACATGTTATCTCACTTCATTTGAAAAGTTGTCACTCTAAAATAAAAAAGTTGAATAGCCGTGGATAATGGTTACATGTTATTTCGCTCTATATGACAAGTTGTCACTCAAAAATAAAAAAGGGTTGAATAGCCGTTGATGGTGTTTACATGTTATCTCCCTTTATATGAAAAGTTGTCACTCAAAAATAAAATAAAAAGAGTTTAATATACGTGGATTGTGTTTACATGGTGTCTCCTTTTATATGAAAAGTTGTCACTCTAAAATAGAAAAAAGGGTTGAATAGCCGTGGATGGTGTTTACATGTTATCTCACTTCATATGAACAGTTGTCACTCTAAAATAAAAAAGGGGGTGAAGAGCCGTGGATTGTGTTTACATGTTATCTCCCTTCATATGACAATTTGTCACTCTAAAATAAAAAAAGTGTTTAATAGCTGTGGATAGTGTTTACATGTTATCACCCTTTATATGACAAGTTGTCACTCTGAAATAAAAAAAAAGGGTTGAATAGCCGTGGAGTGTGCTTACATTTTATCTCCCTTTATATGAAAAGTTGTCACTCTTAAATAAAAAGAGTTAGATAGCCGTGGATGGTATTTACCTTTTATCTAACTTTATATGACAAGTTATCACTCTAGAATTAAAAAAGAGTTGAATAGCCGTGGATGGTGTTAACATGTTATTTCCCTTCGTATGACATTTTTGTCACCTTAAAATAAAAAAAAAGAGTTGAATAGCCGTGAATGGTGATTACATGTTATCTCCCTTCATATGACATTTTTGTCACTCTAAAATAAAAATGAGTTGAATAGTCGTTGATTGTGTTTACATGTTATCTCTCTTTATATGACAAGTTGTCACTCTAAAATACAAAAGGGTTGAATAGCCATGGATGGTGTTTAACTGTTATCCCCCTTTATATAAGTTGTTACTCTAAAATAAAAATGTTGAATAGTCGTGGATGGTGGTTACATATTATATCCCTTAATATGACAACTTGTCACTCTAAAATCAAAAAAGAGTTTAATAGCCGTGGATGGTGTTTACATGTTATCTCAGTTTATATGATAAGTTGTCACTCTAAAATAAAAAGGGTTCAATAGACGTTGATTGTGTTTACATGTTATCTTACTTCATATGACAAGTTGTCACTCTAAAATAAAAAAGTGTATAATAGCCGTGGATTGTGTTTACATGTTATCTCCCTTCATACGACAATTGTCACTCTAAAATAAGAAAGATTTGAAATAGCCGTGGTAGGTGAACAAGTCATAAAACAGGGTTACACTTAAAAATCAGGGACTGATTTTTTTATTGACTTCTTCAAACGAAAGCAAGATAGAGAGAGAAAGAAAAAAAAGGAGAGTTTCTTTATAGTCAGGGCCGAGCGACACCTAACGGTTAAAAAGGGAACTATAAGAAGAGATTACTCCAGTTCCTTAATTTCCATTTATGACGAGAGTGCAATAATCAACACTCCTTCTCACTCGCTGTCAAACAATTAAATTAAGGTTTTGACACCCAAAAATTCTCTGAATTTTTCAAACTGTGCGCCGATGAGTCCTTTCGTCAGCACATCTGCAATCATATCGTTGCTTGGACAGTATTGCAGTTGAATTGTCCTGGTTTCCACTTGTTCCCTGATAAAATGAAATTTTTTATCAATATGTTTAGCACGTCCATGGTACTGTGGATTTTTCGCCATGCTAATTGTTGATTGGTTATCCTCATAGATGACCATTGGATCAACCGAGGTTTCATTAAGATCACAAGCAAGACGTTGCAACCAGACTGCTTCTTGTGCTGCACTTGCTAGTGCCATATATTCAGCCTCAGCTGTAGATAATGCTACACAAGTCTGTTTTTTGCTTCTCCAACTGATGGCAGCTCAACTCAGTTTAAACAAGTAGCCAGAAGTAGATTTGCGATCATTCAGATCACCAGCCCAGTCTGCATCTGAATATCCTGTGATGTTACTCATTACGTCATTGTTGTATAGTACCCCATAATTTCGGGTACCATTCAAATATCGCATAATATGCTTCACAACAGTCCAATGTTTCTTTGTAGGCTGGGAGCAAAATCTTGCAACAATGCCAACAGCATAAGCAATATCTGGTCTCGTTCTTGTTGACAGATATAGTAGACTTCCAATTGCTGATTGGTAAACCTCTCTATTAAACAGTTCACTGTCATCAGTCGCGTCTGTCAATTTTGTTCCAGTATCACATGGAGTCGTTGTAGGTCTTGAGTTCTCCATATGAAAATTTTTCAGTATTTCTGCTGTGTATGTTGGTTGACCAATCCAAATATTTCCTGGTTTTGGATAAACAACTTTAACACCTACGAAGTAGTGCAATTTTCCCATGTCCTTGATGTTGAATTTCTCTGATAATTTCTTCATAAATTCCTTGACATGTGTTGAAGATTTGCTTGCAACAATGAGGTCATCAACATAGACAGCAACTATAAACATCTCTCCTTCTGAAGATAGAGTATAGATGCACGGGTCATTTTTTAATTGCTGGAATCCCATCTTTTTCAGTTGACTGTCCAGCTTTTCATTCCAACATCTTGGCGATTGTTTAAGTTTAAACTTCGCCTTAGTTTACAGACAAAGTGTTCTTTTCCTTCTATTTCAAACCCCTCGGGTTGCTTCATGTAGATGGTTTCTTTAAGCTCCCCATTAAGGAATGCAGTAGTAATGTCTGCCTGATGTAGCTTCAGGCCATGTTTTGCTGCTAATGCAATAACTGTTCTTATGGACTCAAATCTTACAACGGGACAAAATGCCTCGTCATAGTCAATTCCATATTTTTGATTAAAGCCTTGAGCTACCGGTCGTGCTTTGTGTCTTTCCAAACTTCCATCAACATCATATTTTCGTTTGAAAACCCACTTACAACCGATAGCCTTTCTTTCACTAGGCAGCTCAACTAAGTCCCATACTTCATTTGTATGAAGTGACTCAATTTCTACGTCCATGGCTTTCTTCCAGTTGTCTTTCTCAGGACTGGAAAAAGCTTATTTCACGGTTAATGGGTCATTTAATTCATGAACGATGGTGCACCATTCACCATACAGATCTGGAGGTTTCCTCAGTCTAGTCGATCTTCGTAGCACTGTGAGCTCTTGTGAGTTGTCATCATTCTCACTGATATTCTGACATTCGATTTCAGTGACAGAATGTTTTTTGTCTCCGTCTTTCTCTTCCGTATTCTTTTGTTCATCTATTGATTTTGATTCATCAAAGATTACATCTCTACTGAAAAAGATTCTCGATTTTTCGGTGTTGTACAGTCTATATCCTTTAACACAAGTGCCATATCCAAGAAAGATGCTTTTCTTAGCTTTAGGATCCATTTTATGTCTTTCGTCCTTTGGTATATGAGCATAAGCACTGCATCCGAACACTCGCAAATGTTTCACTTTTGGTTTATAACTTGTCCATGCTTCATATGGTGTCATTCTGTGCACTGCACTTGTCGGGCTTCGATTCCGAACATATGTAGCTGTTGATAAGGCTTCTGCCCAAAATAATTTATGCAACTTTGAATCAGACAACATTGCTCGAACTGTTTCTACCAATGTTCGATTCATCCTCTCAGCTACTCCATTTTGTTCAGGTGACTTAGGAACTGTGTATTCATGGCGTATGCCTTCCTTCTTCAAGTAGAGTTCCATATCTCTGGAAGCGTATTCACCGCCATTGTCAGTTCTTAGCACTTTGACTTTGTGCCCACTCGACTTCTCCACCATGGTTCTCCATTCGACAAATTTCTCAAAAACCTCTCCTTTGTGTTTGAGCATGTAAATCAAAACATATCTTGATTTATCATCGATAAATGTGACAAAGTACTCACATCCACTGAGCGATTTTTGCTCTATTTTTCCACACACATCACTGTGTATGAGTCCGAGCAATTCATTCGCTCTTCTTCCAGCAGTTTTTGGAAATGACTGACGATGATGTTTTCCATCTGCACATGGTTCGCAGAAATTTAATTCTTTTGTCACATCAAAATCAAATCCATCCACAATTTTTTCTTTCGCTAATTTCTGCAAATTTTTTGCTCCGAGATGACCATATCTTCTATGCCAAATCTCCTCTCTTGTATCATTATTTGAACATGTAGCTGCTGCATGGACAGACTCTTGTTTTTCCTTACAGTTCAAATAATAGAGACTTCCGAATTTGGTAGCTGTAGCAATAATGTTTTCTTTTTCATCAAACAGTTTGCAACCGGATTCCGAAAAAACGAATTTTTTACCAGATTTTGTGCTTTTGGATACACTCAGTAAATTAAATGAAAGTTTAGGCACATACAGAGTTTCATATAAATTGCATCTTTGCCATTTTTTGTGAGATATATTCATCCACACTTCAAGTGTTCCCTTTCCCAAAGCTTCCACTGAGTATCCATCTCCAAGGATTATTTCTTTTGTGACTTTAAAATTTTCCAAGTCTACAAATTTTTTGGCATCGTTGCACATGTGGCACGTTGCACCCGAATCTACAATCCACTTATTTTCTTCACGACTATTGAAGACAGCATTAAGCGCTATCAAATCAACGCCGTCATTTTCCGAGCTACTGGAGTCTGCATTATTTTTTGTCATGTTACACATGTATCTTTTTGTGTGGCTTCGTTTAAAAGAAGTATTATTAGTTTTCTCCGGTCCACGAAATACGCGACAGTCACGCTTAAAATGTCCATATTTGCCACACTGATAACACTTCAGCGGCTCTCTTTGTTTCACATGTGTCGACATCATTGCCTTCGTTTCAGCACTATACGTATCCTTGTTTTTACTTTTTGTTTCTTCGTATAGCAGCCGTTCTGTTACTACATCCCAGCTTGGGACTTCTGCATTTGCTTCCAACGCCGTCACCAAAATATTGTAAGACTCCGGTAGGCTAGCTAGAAGATAGATAACCCGGTCTTCCTCTTCGATAGAGTCGCCAATTACACATAACTCTTCGAAGATTTCCGTCATAGTCTTAATATGATTTTGAACCGGATTTCCTTCTCGTAATTTGAGAGAGAAAAGTCTCCTTCTTAAAGCTAATTTATTAGCCCAAGTTTTCTTTTGAAACTGGTCCGCTAGCTTTTTCCATACAACAGTCGGATCAATAGGGTCGCCAATCATATATAGTGTTCGGATCGAGGGTCGTGTTCCCCCGATTATAAACGTGTTCAGTTGAATCAAGCAATGTTGCATGCAAAGACGGAGTAATAATTAATAAACAAAAATGAAGTAGTTCAAATAAGGTTTATTGAACGTGTGTGTACGTGGAATGATGAAGTGTGTGATGTATGCATGTGTGTCGATGGAAAAACAGTTCTTGAAAAGGTATAAGAAGAAATGAATCCGGCGTGTGGAAAGTCTTCGAAAGCCGTACACAAAGAAAAACGAGTTGAGAACTCTTACCGTTGTTTGCCCACGTGTGTTGGTAGTTGTTATGCAGATTGAGAAGAAAAGCGTGAGACGAAACGCTAGTGTATTAGCGTCGTTCTGTCGACCAGAGAAGAGTGAGAGAGATGGAGCGCTGGTGCCAGCGCACTTCTGCCGATACTGGTCGGTGAAAAAGAGACGGATTTTCCGTTTGCAACGGTTTTTATAGTCAGAAGGGCAGATAACTCTGGTGTCGCTTTACAGTGCCACCTGTCGGTGAAAAAGCGACACCTACCGGCAAACCGGTGTAGTTATGTTTTGAAAGGAGGAGGTAACTACGGATCCATAGACAAAACTATCGTAGCTAATGCACGATCTCTCCGTGACGAATATTTCTGATACGAATTGTTTTCAGTAACAGAGTCCGGTACTGTCTCGGTTTGGTTTACAATGTTCCACAAGTTATCCCTAATTAGTGCCATTTTGCATTGTATTTTCCAGGTAGCATAATTTGCTCCTTTCAGCGATACAATATTCGATTTTGTTTCCATAGTTTTTTTTTTTTTTTTTAGTTCTTTTTAAAAACACGATAAACAAAAACAGATTCTCCGGGCAAAAATAATGGCCGTCGTGACACACGTGGGTATCCTTTTTTTTTTTTAATCCTTCCAAAATGTTCTGGGTCCCATAACCTTTGTTGCAGAAATTAACACGACATCATAATAAAAGGGAATTGAAAACGATCCTACCTTGTGGAAGCAGCTTATCTTTTAAGAACAAGTCATAAAACAGGGTTACACTTAAAAAATCAGGGACTGATTTTTTTATTGACTTCTTCAAACGAAAGCAAGAGAGAGAGAGAGAGAAAGAGGAGAGCTCCTTCCGGTCAGGGCCGAGCGACACCTAACGGATAAAAAAAGGAACTATAAGGGGAGATAACTCCACTTCCTTAATTTCAATTTATGACGAGAGTGCAATAATCAACAAAAGTTGCGTACCAGAATAACGTGCGACTCAAAGTCAGCAGCAAACGGTGTAAGGTCAAAATTTGTCCCTCATATGAAAGACTTCCAGTTTTGGTTGAATATCAGAAATCAAATAAGTGTTACAGAAAATCAGGAAAATTTTTTATTTTAAATAATTTTGTTTTTACAAAAATAAGTATTCACATAGGTAAAATAAGTATTATAAAATATTTATGATTTGTGGGGGGGGGGGGGGTAATCAAATATATTATTTTAAAAAAATAAGTAATGAAATATGAATTTTGGGTGGGGGGTTATATAAAATGTTTCTTCATTCTAAACATTGAAATAAGAATGTTTCTAACAATCATCGTACTGCCGGATCGCATATGTAGTATGGCCTAAGTCTAACAAAAAGGAGGATGTAATGCCAGGGAGGTTTGTATTATGGAAGCAGAACGAATACTACACTACCTCCATACCTCCCCAAAAAGGAGGAGGTAATGCCTGGGAGAACGGTATCATAACAGTAGAAAACATACTACACAATCTCCACACCTCTCAAAAGAGGAGGAGGTAATGCCTGGGAGGATTGTATCATGACAACAGAACAGATACTACACTACCTCCACACCTCTCAAAAAGGAGGAGCTAATGTCTGAGAGAATGGTATCAATACAACAGAACAGATACTACACTACCTCTAAAAAGAGGAGGAGGTAATGCCTGGGAAGATGGTATCATGACAACAATACAGATACTACACTACCTCCACACCATTAAAAAAGGAGGGGGTAATGCCTGGGAGGATGATATGATGAAAACAGAACAGATACTACACTACCTCCACACCTCTCAAAAAAGGAAGAGGTAATGACTGGGAGGATGGTATCATGACAACAGAGCAGATACTACACTATGCCCAGGAATTGAGCCTTTAAAGATAGTACATTAGTCTGAAATAGTATATATTATACTATTTCATAATAATTGCAATAGTCTAAAATAGTATAGTTTTGACTTCAGACAGACAGACAGACAGACAGACAGACTTATCCATAATTGATCATACACCGTTTGTTGTTGATTTTGAAAGTATTTTCAAACAAACAAAGAAACACAGAATTTATGTTAAAGTTTAGTAGACGTTCTCATACGATACTTTATCCTTTATGTTTTCAGTGGCGCTTGTTCGTAATATACCACTACTCCATTTTAAGGACCAAATTCCCCCACCCCCGGTGTACAATTACCTATCATATCGCTACAGAATTTCGTTTTTATTTAGGGAGAAGGGTTTTAAATTTTAGAGGAGGGATGGGGGCGTTTCTGATATCAATTTAACATAAACTGAGCACCGACTTTATGACCATAACCAAACCGAACGCCACAACTAGGTACCCTCTTTTTTTATTGGTTACTTAGTCCATCTTCGTCTCTTGGGCGGAGAACAAGGGCCGATCTCGCGGAATCACGTTTGCAAAGGGATTTCGGCCAAAGCGTCATGAACATAATGCAATAAAGAAAATTGTGTGTAGGCAATCAAAATATTGTTTCCTGTTTTTGTTTTTATTAAATATTAGTAAATGTTGAACAATTTGGGGTACTGATACAGATTCCAACCCAATTTCCGGCAGCTTTCGGGTAGCTCACGTGAGCAGCCGAAAAATGCCGAAGCGATCACTCTGTCTGCAGACAGCAAGTTTCCCTAACAAATGTTGAAATTGAGTCAATCAAGAAAATATTTGTCAAATGCGAAAATGAATTTTAACACTTTATCGCGGCCTCTCACTAAGTGTCACACTCAAGGATTTGTCTCACGTGACTTAAGGTAACTAATCAACAACAACCATTTTAAAATAAAGAGAATCGTCTGCATTTAATATGTTTAAAACATGCAATATTTTTTTTGTGGGGTGAGTATTTTAATTTCGTTACTTTTTAAAATAGAATTAACGTTGATGGATTTTTCCCGCACTACTAATTCTGCTTTCGATTTAAATATTTTTACTTTTCAAAATACAATTAAGCTTAAAGTGTAGTATCTGTTATACTATACTTAATATTTTCTCTCCTAAGTCAGTTAAGGAGAAATCCTTCCAGACTGCAGAAATTTTAATTTTTATCCCAATCCGAAGTGCTAGCGATTCGGCATGAATCAAACTTAGCTGTAAAAATAAGGGCTTTTTGTTTTTTTAAATATATTTAAATATAGATAGAACTGACCCTCAGAATTATTGCCACATCAGTCAGATTTTGCTCTTCACTAAAATCTGTTAATCCCGATTCAAATAGTCCGTCACCTCGTTAATGCTAAACTTCTTTTTGATCACCAGTATGGATTTAGGCAAGTACGGTCTACTGCAGATATCCTAACGGTCATCTATGAATGCATATATAATATGGGGTTCCCAAAATCTTGCGAGAACTGTATCCAAGTCACGAACAAAATTTGATCCCTTTTCTCTGAATCTATAGGGACATGACCTGTAATTCAAAGGAGGCGACACTGTCGCCCCTACACACTGAACAATGCGGGTGAAGCTAAGGCGGTAAAACTTGACATATTACAATGCTTTGACAATTTCTGGTATAAAAGCCTTCTAATAAAAATAAATCTATATGGTATTAAAGGACGAATATTTAATACAATTAGAATCTTTCCTATCCAAAAGATTGTCTTCGATGACCTTTTATCCAAACAATATGACATAAATGCTGATGTGCCCCAGAGATCGATCCTTGGACCTTTATTCCTGATTTTCATAAACGCCTTCTCTGATAATAATGTCTGAGATGCGTATATTTGCTGCTGATTCCATGCTCTACTGCTTTCATGTGGGTAAAACGGGCGCTCACATGTCAGAGTCAATGGCTGAATCCTTAGAAAGTGACCACCCACTCTGTAGTGGAATGGGGTCATAAATGGATGGTAACATTTAAATATAACATTAAAATTCTGCTAAGACAGACTCCTTTCCTTCAACAACTACAAGAAACCTATTCAACTATCGATTGCTATGGCAAATAACAAGCTACCTGAGAGTCCAACGTCTAAACTACTCGGCTTAACATTCACAGGTAACATAAATTGGAAGAAATACATAGAAGACATTGCCAAGGCTGCTGCAAAGAAAGTGAGGTCCTTCTACCGTGCTAGAAAACTCCTCACACTTGACAGTATCCTATATCGCTGCAAAGCCACCATCTGCTCATGCATAGAGTATTGTTGCCACATCTAGGTTGGTGCACCAGCCACTAGTATCTCCCTCTTAGACAAGGCCCAAAAAAGAGTATCTCATGTAATAGATCCCTCACTATCAACCAAGTTCCAGCCCCATGTCCGAGACGCCGCAATGTTGCATGCTTTTGCTTATTTTATACGTAATTCAATGGAATATGCTCTGATTAACTTTCTGCTCCGTCGACATAAATACATTTGACCAACTCGACAATCAGCTAGATTCCATCTATTCACGGTGGAGGTGCCCAGATGCCGGAAGGCCTTCTATTCTAATAGCTTCTTTTCTCGAGATGCCAGTATTGGAACTCCCTACCTGTTTCCTGTTTCCGACATGTAAAAATTTAAAACTAATGAGAACAAGAATCTCGCTGCACAGCTCCTAATTTAGGATGACACCCAAAACTTTCACCCTAATTCTCAATTGACAACTTGTCTTGTTTCAAGTGAACTAAGTAAAAAAAAGGTGACAATTACACGCAATATTTAATTGACTGAGGAAAAAACTTCTACATTTATTTTTTTTCTCAGTAGCCCCTTATGTCTACAGTGGCGGCCTGCCTTGTTTGGGGTGAACCATGTTAAAAAAAAAAGAGTTTTTATAAAAGGCGATATAGAAATGTGTATAGGCGATAAAAATTGTATTTTTAAAGGATTATGACATGCTGAACATATTACAATTAAAATCTATTTAGTATTACGTATAAAATATGAAGAAAAACTTTTTTTAAATAGCTAAATATATTGGTATGATCGGCTAATTTCCTAGATGACGACATCTTTCATTGGATCGAGGTTAATAGCTAAAACCTGGAATCATAATTATGTTCAACTAAATGAAGTAGGTCTAAAGCATTTTCAAGTAGTTTTGTTAAACTCAACGAATCGTGGTTTTAAAAATATATTTTTATAAATATTTTAATTTTTTACATGAATTATTTTGAAACAAAAAATTTTCTAAATAATTTAATTTACATATATTGAGAAAACACAAGAAATGTTGCGAAAACAAGAATTATGGTGCTGAACAAATATTTTTATAAATATTTTAATTTTAAAAAATTACTGTTAAAAAATATTTTTTATTAATTCTTTGATTCTTTAAATAAATTATTTTTGAACGGAGTAAAAGTCGTTACTTCTTTTCATTAAACCTGGTTTCCACTCCACTATTTTCATTGATCGTGCCAGACATGGAAATAAGCCGATTTACTAATATAAAAAGTGTTAGGCGTCGTTTTTTCTTATTCTAAATATGTACTATTCAATTTGTTTCAACTCAAATATGTTCAGCATGTCATAATCTTAAAAATATATATATACAGGTTTTTAGCTATTGCATATCGCCTTTTCGACAAACCTTAACCGTCATCTATTCTTCACATTTACCCAAAATGTAAAATAATGGAAAATGATTTGTTTACAAAACCGAAATAGTTATTTTCATGAGATTTATTTCAATCGTTCTCGGTAATATAGCAAAATTACATTGCATTATTTTATTTTACGATTTTTATTTCAAGATTAGAGTTTAAAGTGATATTTTTAGGAAAGATAATAAAGAAACTCTTTAGAAAATGGTAAAATAAAGAAATTCAACAATCATTATACGCTTGTTCTCCACAGCTACACCCAAGTGAAATATGGAAGTTCAAAATAAAATAACGGGAAAACTTTAGGAAATACTTACTTGTAATGGAAAAGTATTAGCGTACAGAAAAATTGACGGAAAATAATACAGTATTTTATTATTATTTAAGAAATTCAATCCCGTCATTTTCAGTTAATAAATATCAAGGGAGATAATCTGAAGTATTATTCAGATAAATCACACCAATTATCTTATTTAAAAAACAATTCAAACAGAATATTAGTTTTTTTAAAGCTAAGGGTTATGTTACGTTAAAGGTTAGGGTGGATTTTAAATTTTAGTTTTTCTTTACAAATATGTTTAGATAGGCGTTTGGTTTTAGAGAAAGGTTATAGTTAATTTAACCCATTATACTAACTTTTAATAAAGTAGTAATTCATTTATGTGAGTCGAGGTGATAATTCAAGATAGTGAGCAGAAAAAGCAGCTTCGCAAAAAATTAGAGAAAAAATATAAAGAAAACCACTTCGACAACAGTAAGAACATTTCTTTAAAATTCATAATTTACGATTTGTTTTTATATTTTAACTATATTTTCGCGAAAGTGTGGTATTATGGTGGTGGGTGGAGTGAGGGAAGTTTAGGTTACTCGAAGTATAAAAAGAGAAAAAATATATAAAGAAAACCACTTCGACAACAGTAAGAATCTTTCTCTACAATTCATAATTTAAGCTTTATTTTTATATTTTAACTATATTTTCGCGAAAGTGTGGTATTATGGTGGTGGGTGGAGTGAGGAAAGTTTAGGTTACTCGAAGTATAAAAAGAGAAAAAATATATAAAGAAAACCACTTCGACAACAGTAAGAATCTTTCTCTACAATTCATAATTTAAGCTTTATTTTTATATTTTAAGAATATTTTCGCGAAAGTGTGGTATTATGGTGGTGGGTGGAATGAGGAAAGTTTAGATTACTCGAAGTATAAAAAGAGAAAAAATATATAAAGAAAACCACTTCGACAACATAAGAATATTTCAGTACAATTCATAATTTAAGCTTTATTTTTATATTTTAAGCATATTTTCGCGAAAGTGTGGTATTATAGTGGTGGGTTGAGTGAGGAAAGTTTAGGTTACTCGAAGTATTAAAAGAGAAAAAATATATAAAGTAAACCACTTCGACAACATGAGAATCTTTCTGTACAATTCATAATTTAAGCTTTATTTTTATATTTTAACTATATTTTCGCGAAAGTGTGGTATTATGGTGGTGGCTGGAGTGAGGAAAGTTTAGGTTACTCGAAGTATAAAAAGAGAAAAAATATATAAAGAAAACCACTTCGACAACATAAGAATATTTCTGTACAATTCATATTTTAAGCTTTATTTTTTATTTTAACTATATTTTCGCGAAAGTGTGGTATTATGGTGGTGGGTGGAGTGCGGAAAGTTTAGGTTACTCGAAGTATAAAAAGAGAAAAAATATATGAAGAAAACAACTTCGGCAACATAAGAATATTTCTGTACAATTCATAATTTAAGCTTTATTTTTATATTTTAAGCATATTTTCGCGAAAGTGTGGTATTATGGTGGTGGGTGGAGTGAGGAAAGTTAAGGTTACTCGAAGTATAAAAAGAGAAAAAATATATAAAGAAAACCACTCGACAACAGTAAGAATCTTTCTGTACAATTCATAATTTAAGCTTTATTTTTATATTTTAAGCATATTTTCGCGAAAGTGTGGTATTATGGTGGTGGCTTGAGTGAGGAAAGTTTAGGTTACTCGAAGTATAAAAAGAGAAAAAATATATAAAGAAAACCACTTCGACAACATGAGAATCTTTCTGTACAATTCATAATTATGCTTTATTTTTATATTTTAACTATATTTTCGCGAAAGTGTGGTATTATGGTGGAGGGTGGAGTGAGGGAAGTTTAGGTTACTCGAAGTATAAAAAGAGAAAAAATATATAAAGAAAACCACTTCGACAACAGTAAGAATCTTTCTCTACAATTCATAATTTAAGCTTTATTTTTATATTTTAACTATATTTTTGCGAAAGTGTGGTATTATGGTGGTGGGTGGAATCAGAAAAGTTTAGGTTACTCGAAGTATAAAAAGAGAAAAAATATATAAAGAAAACCACTTCGACAACATAAGAATCTTTCTTTACAATTCATAATTTAAGCTTTATTTTTATATTTTAACTATATTTTCGCGAAAGTGTGGTATTATGGTGGTGGGTGGAGTGCGGAAAGTTTAGGTTACTCGAAGTATAAAAAGAGAAAAAATATATGAAGAAAACAACTTCGACAACATAAGAATATTTCTGTACAATTCATAATTTAAGCTTTATTTTTATATTTTAAGCATATTTTCGCGAAAGTGTGGTATTATGGTGGTGGGTGGAGTGAGGAAAGTTAAGGTTACTCGAAGTATAAAAAGAGAAAAAATATATAAAGAAAACCACTTCGACAACATAAGAATATTTCAGTACAATTCATAATTTAAGCTTTATTTTTATATTTTAACCATATTTTCGCGAAAGTGTGGTATTATGGTGGTGGCTGGAGTGAGGAAAGTTTAGGTTACTCGAAGTATAAAAAGAGAAAAAATATATAAAGAAAACCACTTCGACAACATGAGAATCTTTCTGTACAATCATAATTATGCTTTATTTTTATATTTTAACCATATTTTCGCGAAAGTGTGGTATTATGTTGGTGGCTGGAGTAGGGAAAGTTTAGGTTACTCGAAGTATAAAAAGAGAAAAAATATATAAAGAAAACCACTTCGACAACATAAGAATATTTCTGTACAATTCATATTTTAAGCTTTATTTTTATATTTTAACTATATTTTCGCGAAAGTGTTGTATTATGGTGGTGGGTTGAGTGAGGAAAGTTTAGGTTACTCGAAGTATAAAAAGAGAAAAAATATATAAAGAAAACAAGTTCGACAACAGTAAGAATCTTTCTCTACAATTCATAATTTAAGCTTTATTTTTATATTTTAACTATATTTTCGCGAAAGTGTGGTATCATGGTGGTGGGTGGAATGAGGAAAATTTAGGTTACTCGAAGTATAAAAAGAGAAAAAATATATTTAAAAAAACACTTCGACAACAGTAAGAATCTTTCTCTACAATTCATATTTTAAGCTTTATTTTTATATTTTAACTATATTTTCGCGAAAGTGTTGTATTATGGTGGTGGGTGGAGTGAGAGAAGTTTAGGTTACACGAAGTATAAAAAGAGAAAAAATATATAAAGAAAACCACTTCGACAACAGTAAGAATCTTTCTCTACAATTCATAATTTAAGCTTTATTTTTATATTTTAACTATATTTTCGCCAAAGTGTTGTATTATGGTGGTGGGTGGAGTGAGGAAAGTTAAGTTTACTCGAAGTATAAAAACAGAAAAAATATATAAAGAAAACCACTTCGACAACAGTAAGAATCTTTCTCTACAATTCATAATTTAAGCTTTATTTTTATATTTTAACTATATTTTCGCGAAAGTGTGGTATTATGGTGGTGGGTGGAGTGAGGGAAGTTTAGGTTACTCGAAGTATAAAAAGAGAAAAAATATATGAAGAAAACCACTTCGACAACAGTATAAATCTTTCTTTACAATTCATAATTTAAGCTTTATTTTTATATTTTAACTATATTTTCGCGAAAGTGTGGTATTATGGTGGTGGGTGGAGTGAGGGAAGTTTAGGTTACTCGAAGTATAAAAAGAGAAAAAATATATAAAGAAAACCACTTCGACAACATAAGAATATTTCTGTACAATTCATAATTTAAGCTTTATTTTTATATTTTAAGAATATTTTCGCGAAAGTGTGGTATTATGGTGGTGGGTGGAGTGCGGAAAGTTTAGATTACTCGAAGTATAAAAAGAGAAAAAATATATGAAGAAAACAACTTCGACAACATAAGAATATTTCTGTACAATTCATAATTTAAGCTTTATTTTTATATTTTAAGCATATTTTCGCGAGAGTGTGGTATTATGGTGGTGGGTAGAGTGAGGAAAGTTAAGGTTACTCGAAGTATAAAAATAGAAAAAATATATAAAGAAAACCACTTCGACAACATGAGAATATTTCTGTACAATTCATAATTTAAGCTTTATTTTTATATTTTAAGAATATTTTCGCGAAAGTGTGGTAATATGGTGGTGGGTGGAATGAGGACAGTTTAGGTTACTCGAAGTATAAAAAGAGAAAAAATATATAAAGAAAACCACTTCGACAACATAAGAATATTTCAGTACAATTCATAATTTAAGCTTTATTTTTATATTTTAAGCATATTTTCGCGAAAGTGTGGTATTATGGTGGTGGGTGGAGTGAGGAAAGTTTAGGTTACTCGAAGTATAAAAACAGAAACAATATATAAAGCAAACCACTTCGACAACAGTAAGAATCTTTCTCTACAATTCATAATTTAAGCTTTATTTTTATATTTTAACTATATTTTCGCCAAAGTGTTGTATTATGGTGGTGGGTGGAGTGAGGAAAGTTAAGGTTACACGAAGTATAAACAGAGAAAAAATATATAAAGAAAACCACTTCGACAACAGTAAGAATCTTTCTCTACAATTCATAATTTAAGCTTTATTTTTATATTTTAACTATATTTTCGCGAAAGTGTTGTATTATGGTGGTGGGTGGAGTGAGGGAAGTTTAGGTTACTCGAAGTATAAAAAGAGAAAAAATATATAAAGAAAACCACTTCGACAACAGTAAGAATCTTTCTGTACAATTCATAATTTAAGCTTTATTTTTATATTTTAACCATATTTTCGCGAAAGTGTGGTATTATGGTGGTGGCTTGAGTGAGGAAAGTTTAGGTTACTCGAAGTATAAAAAGAGAAAAAATATATAAAGAAAACCACTTCGACAACATGAGAATCTTTCTGTACAATTCATAATTATGCTTTATTTTTATATTTTAACCATATTTTCGCGAAAGTGTGGTATTATGGTGGTGGCTGGAGTGAGGAAAGTTTAGGTTACTCGAAGTATAAAAACAGAAAAAATATCTAAAGAAAACCACTTCGACAACATAAGAATATTTCTGTACAATTCATATTTTAAGCTTTATTTTTATATTTTAACTATATTTTCGCGAAAGTGTTGTATTATGGTGGTGGGTTGAGTGAGGAAAGTTTAGGTTACTCGAAGTATAAAAAGAGAAAAAATATATAAAGAAAACAAGTTCGACAACAGTAAGAATCTTTCTCTACAATTCATAATTTAAGCTTTATTTTTATATTTTAACTATATTTTCGCGAAAGTGTGGTATCATTATGGTGGTGGGTGGAGTGAGGAAAATTTAGGTTACTCGAAGTATAAAAAGAGAAAAAATATATTTAAAAAAACACTTCGACAACAGTAAGAATCTTTCTCTACAATTCATATTTTAAGCTTTATTTTTATATTTTAACTATATTTTCGCGAAAGTGTTGTATTATGGTGGTGGGTGGAGTGAGAGAAGTTTAGGTTACACGAAGTATAAAAAGAGAAAAAATATATAAAGAAAACCACTTCGACAACAGTAAGAATCTTTCTCTACAATTCATAATTTAAGCTTTATTTTTATATTTTAACTATATTTTCGCGAAAGTGTGGTATTATGGTGGTGGGTGGAGTGAGGAAAGTTAAGGTTACTCGAGGTATAAAAAGAGAAAAAATATATAAAGAAAACCACTTCGACAACATAAGAATCTTTCTTTACAATTCATAATTTAAGCTTTATTTTTATATTTTAAGCATATTTTCGCGAAAGTGTGGTATTATGGTGGTGGCTGGAGTGCGGAAAGTTTAGGTTACTCGAAGTATAAAAAGAGAAAAATATATTAAGAAAACCACTTCGACAACAGTAAAAATCTTTCTTTACAATTCATAATTTAAGCTTTATTTTTATATTTTAACTATATTTTCGCGAAAGTGTGGTATTATGGTGGTGGGTGGAGTGAGGAAAGTTTAGGTTACTCGAAGTATAAAAAGAGAAAAAATATATAAAGAAAACCACTTCGACAACATAAGAATCTTTCTTTACAATTCATAATTTAAGCTTTATTTTTATATTTTAACTATATTTTCGCGAAAGAGTGGTATTATGGTGGTGGGTGGAGTGAGGAAAGTTTAGGTTACTCGAAGTATAAAACAGAAAAAATATATGAAGAAAACCACTTCGACAACAGTAAGAATCTTTCTCTACAATTCATAATTTAAGCTTTATTTTTATATTTTAACATTTTTTTCGCGAAAGTGTGGTATTATGGTGGTGGCTGGAGTGAGGAAAGTTTAGGTTACTCGAAGTATAAAAAGAGAAAAAATATATAAAGAAAACCACTTCGACAACATAAGAATATTTCTGTACAATTAATAATTTAAGCTTTTTTTTATGTTTTAAGCATATTTTCGCGAAAGTGTGGTATTATGGTGGTGGGTGGAGTGAGGAAAGTTTAGGTTACTCGAAGTATAAAAAGAGAAAAAATATATAAAGAAAACCACTTCGACAACATAAGAATCTTTCTTTACAATTCATAATTTAAGCTTTATTTTTATATTTTAACTATATTTTCGCGAAAGTGTGGTATTATGGTGGTGGCTGGAGTGAGGAAAGTTTAGGTTACTCGAAGTATAAAAAGAGAAAAAATATATGAAGAAAACCACTTCGACAACATAAGAATATTTCAGTACAATTCATAATTTAAGCTTTATTTTTATATTTTAAGCATATTTTCGCGAAAGTGTGGTATTATGGTGGTGGGTGGAGTGAGGAAAGTTTAGGTTACTCGAAGTATAAAAACAGAAAAAATATATAAAGAAAACCACTTCGACAACAGTAAGAATCTTTCTCTACAATTCATAATTTAAGCTTTATTTTTATATTTTAAAATTTTTTTCGCGAAAGTGTGGTATTATGGTGGTGGCTGGAGTGAGGAAAGTTTAGGTTACTCGAAGTATAAAAAGAGAAAAAATATATAAAGAAAACCACTTCGACAACATAAGAATATTTCTGTACAATTAATAATTTAAGCTTTTTTTTATGTTTTAAGCATATTTTCGCGAAAGTGTGGTATTATGGTGGTGGGTTGAGTGAGGAAAGTTTAGGTTACTCGAAGTATAAAAAGAGAAAAAATATCTAAAGAAAACCACTTCGACAACATGAGAATATTTCTGTACAATTCATAATTTAAGCTTTATTTTTATATTTGAAGCATATTTTCGCGAAAGTGTGGTATTATGGTGGTGGGTGGAGTCAGGAAAGTTTAGGTTACTCGAAGTATAAAAAGAGAAAAAATATATAAAGAAAACCACTTCGACAACATGAGAATCTTTCTGTACAATTCATAATTTAAGCTTTTTTTTTATATTTTAACTATATTTTCTGCGAAAGTGTGGTATTATGGTGGTGGCTGGAGTGAAGAAAGTTTAGGTTACTCGAAGTATAAAAAGAGAAAAAATATATAAAGAAAACCACTTCGACAACATAAGAATATTTCTGTACAATTCATATTTTAAGCTTTATTTTTATATTTTAACTATATTTTCGCGAAAGTGTGGTATTATGGTGGTGGGTGGAGTGAGGAAAGTTTAGGTTACTCGAAGTATAAAAAGAGAAAAATATATAAAGAAAACCACTTCGACAACAGTAAGAATCTTTCTCTACAATTCATAATTTAAGCTTTATTTTTATATTTTAACTATATTTTCGCGAAAGTGTGGTATTATGGTGGTGGGTGGAGTGAGGAAAGTTAAGGTTACTCGAGGTATAAAAAGAGAAAAAATATATAAAGAAAACCACTTCGACAACATGAGAATCTTTCTGTACAATTCATAATTATGCTTTATTTTTATATTTTAACCATATTTTCGCGAAAGTGTGGTATTATGGTGGTGGCTGGAGTGAGGAAAGTTTAGGTTACTCGAAGTATAAAAACAGAAAAAATATCTAAAGAAAACCACTTCGACAACATAAGAATATTTCTGTACAATTCATATTTTAAGCTTTATTTTTATATTTTAACTATATTTTCGCGAAAGTGTTGTATTATGGTGGTGGGTTGAGTGAGGAAAGTTTAGGTTACTCGAAGTATAAAAAGAGAAAAAATATATAAAGAAAACAAGTTCGACAACAGTAAGAATCTTTCTCTACAATTCATAATTTAAGCTTTATTTTTATATTTTAACTATATTTTCGCGAAAGTGTGGTATCATTATGGTGGTGGGTGGAGTGAGGAAAATTTAGGTTACTCGAAGTATAAAAAGAGAAAAAATATATTTAAAAAACACTTCGACAACAGTAAGAATCTTTCTCTACAATTCATATTTTAAGCTTTATTTTTATATTTTAACTATATTTTCGCGAAAGTGTTGTATTATGGTGGTGGGTGGAGTGAGGAAAGTTTAGGTTACTCGAAGTATAAAAAGAGAAAAAATATATAAAGAAAACCACTTCGACAACATAAGAATCTTTCTTTACAATTCATAATTTAAGCTTTATTTTTATATTTTAAGCATATTTTCGCGAAAGTGTGGTATTATGGTGGTGGCTGGAGTGAGGAAAGTTTAGGTTACTCGAAGTATAAAAAGAGAAAAATATATTAAGAAAACCACTTCGACAACAGTAAAAATCTTTCTTTACAATTCATAATTTAAGCTTTATTTTTATATTTTAACTATATTTTCGCGAAAGTGTGGTATTATGGTGGTGGGTGGAGTGAGGAAAGTTTAGGTTACTCGAAGTATAAAAAGAGAAAAAATATATAAAGAAAACCACTTCGACAACATAAGAATATTTCTGTACAATTAATAATTTAAGCTTTTTTTTATGTTTTAAGCATATTTTCGCGAAAGTGTGGTATTATGGTGGTGGGTGGAGTGAGGAAAGTTTAGGTTACTCGAAGTATAAAAAGAGAAAAAATATATAAAGAAAACCACTTCGACAACATAAGAATCTTTCTTTACAATTCATAATTTAAGCTTTATTTTTATATTTTAACTATATTTTCGCGAAAGTGTGGTATTATGGTGGTGGCTGGAGTGAGGAAAGTTTAGGTTACTCGAAGTATAAAAAGAGAAAAAATATATGAAGAAAACCACTTCGACAACATAAGAATATTTCAGTACAATTCATAATTTAAGCTTTATTTTTATATTTTAAGCATATTTTCGCGAAAGTGTGGTATTATGGTGGTGGGTGGAGTGAGGAAAGTTTAGGTTACTCGAAGTATAAAAACAGAAAAAATATATAAAGAAAACCACTTCGACAACAGTAAGAATCTTTCTCTACAATTCATAATTTAAGCTTTATTTTTATATTTTAAAATTTTTTTCGCGAAAGTGTGGTATTATGGTGGTGGCTGGAGTGAGGAAAGTTTAGGTTACTCGAAGTATAAAAAGAGAAAAAATATATAAAGAAAACCACTTCGACAACATGAGAATCTTTCTGTACAATTCATAATTTAAGCTTTTTTTTTATATTTTAACTATATTTTCTGCGAAAGTGTGGTATTATGGTGGTGGCTGGAGTGAAGAAAGTTTAGGTTACTCGAAGTATAAAAAGAGAAAAAATATATAAAGAAAACCACTTCGACAACATAAGAATATTTCTGTACAATTCATATTTTAAGCTTTATTTTTATATTTTAACTATATTTTCGCGAAAGTGTGGTATTATGGTGGTGGGTGGAGTGAGGAAAGTTTAGGTTACTCGAAGTATAAAAAGAGAAAAATATATAAAGAAAACCACTTCGACAACAGTAAGAATCTTTCTCTACAATTCATAATTTAAGCTTTATTTTTATATTTTAACTATATTTTCGCGAAAGTGTGGTATTATGGTGGTGGGTGGAGTGAGGAAAGTTAAGGTTACTCGAGGTATAAAAAGAGAAAAAATATATAAAGAAAACCACTTCGACAACATGAGAATCTTTCTGTACAATTCATAATTATGCTTTATTTTTATATTTTAACCATATTTTCGCGAAAGTGTGGTATTATGGTGGTGGCTGGAGTGAGGAAAGTTTAGGTTACTCGAAGTATAAAAACAGAAAAAATATCTAAAGAAAACCACTTCGACAACATAAGAATATTTCTGTACAATTCATATTTTAAGCTTTATTTTTATATTTTAACTATATTTTCGCGAAAGTGTTGTATTATGGTGGTGGGTTGAGTGAGGAAAGTTTAGGTTACTCGAAGTATAAAAAGAGAAAAAATATATAAAGAAAACAAGTTCGACAACAGTAAGAATCTTTCTCTACAATTCATAATTTAAGCTTTATTTTTATATTTTAACTATATTTTCGCGAAAGTGTGGTATCATTATGGTGGTGGGTGGAGTGAGGAAAATTTAGGTTACTCGAAGTATAAAAAGAGAAAAAATATATTTAAAAAAACACTTCGACAACAGTAAGAATCTTTCTCTACAATTCATATTTTAAGCTTTATTTTTATATTTTAACTATATTTTCGCGAAAGTGTTGTATTATGGTGGTGGGTGGAGTGAGAGAAGTTTAGGTTACACGAAGTATAAAAAGAGAAAAAATATATAAAGAAAACCACTTCGACAACAGTAAGAATCTTTCTCTACAATTCATAATTTAAGCTTTATTTTTATATTTTAACTATATTTTCGCGAAAGTGTGGTATTATGGTGGTGGGTGGAGTGAGGAAAGTTAAGGTTACTCGAGGTATAAAAAGAGAAAAAATATATAAAGAAAACCACTTCGACAACATAAGAATCTTTCTTTACAATTCATAATTTAAGCTTTATTTTTATATTTTAAGCATATTTTCGCGAAAGTGTGGTATTATGGTGGTGGCTGGAGTGAGGAAAGTTTAGGTTACTCGAAGTATAAAAAGAGAAAAATATATTAAGAAAACCACTTCGACAACAGTAAAAATCTTTCTTTACAATTCATAATTTAAGCTTTATTTTTATATTTTAACTATATTTTCGCGAAAGTGTGGTATTATGGTGGTGGGTGGAGTGAGGAAAGTTTAGGTTACTCGAAGTATAAAAAGAGAAAAAATATATAAAGAAAACCACTTCGACAACATAAGAATCTTTCTTTACAATTCATAATTTAAGCTTTATTTTTATATTTTAACTATATTTTCGCGAAAGAGTGGTATTATGGTGGTGGGTGGAGTGAGGAAAGTTTAGGTTACTCGAAGTATAAAACAGAAAAAATATATGAAGAAAACCACTTCGACAACAGTAAGAATCTTTCTCTACAATTCATAATTTAAGCTTTATTTTTATATTTTAACATTTTTTTCGCGAAAGTGTGGTATTATGGTGGTGGCTGGAGTGAGGAAAGTTTAGGTTACTCGAAGTATAAAAAGAGAAAAAATATATAAAGAAAACCACTTCGACAACATAAGAATATTTCTGTACAATTAATAATTTAAGCTTTTTTTATGTTTTAAGCATATTTTCGCGAAAGTGTGGTATTATGGTGGTGGGTGGAGTGAGGAAAGTTTAGGTTACTCGAAGTATAAAAAGAGAAAAAATATATAAAGAAAACCACTTCGACAACATAAGAATCTTTCTTTACAATTCATAATTTAAGCTTTATTTTTATATTTTAACTATATTTTCGCGAAAGTGTGGTATTATGGTGGTGGCTGGAGTGAGGAAAGTTTAGGTTACTCGAAGTATAAAAAGAGAAAAAATATATGAAGAAAACCACTTCGACAACATAAGAATATTTCAGTACAATTCATAATTTAAGCTTTATTTTTATATTTTAAGCATATTTTCGCGAAAGTGTGGTATTATGGTGGTGGGTGGAGTGAGGAAAGTTTAGGTTACTCGAAGTATAAAAACAGAAAAAATATATAAAGAAAACCACTTCGACAACAGTAAGAATCTTTCTCTACAATTCATAATTTAAGCTTTATTTTTATATTTTAAAATTTTTTTCGCGAAAGTGTGGTATTATGGTGGTGGCTGGAGTGAGGAAAGTTTAGGTTACTCGAAGTATAAAAAGAGAAAAAATATATAAAGAAAACCACTTCGACAACATAAGAATATTTCTGTACAATTAATAATTTAAGCTTTTTTTTATGTTTTAAGCATATTTTCGCGAAAGTGTGGTATTATGGTGGTGGGTTGAGTGAGGAAAGTTTAGGTTACTCGAAGTATAAAAAGAGAAAAAATATCTAAAGAAAACCACTTCGACAACATGAGAATATTTCTGTACAATTCATAATTTAAGCTTTATTTTTATATTTGAAGCATATTTTCGCGAAAGTGTGGTATTATGGTGGTGGGTGGAGTCAGGAAAGTTTAGGTTACTCGAAGTATAAAAAGAGAAAAAATATATAAAGAAAACCACTTCGACAACATGAGAATCTTACTGTACAATTCATAATTTAAGCTTTTTTTTTATATTTTAACTATATTTTCTGCGAAAGTGTGGTATTATGGTGGTGGCTGGAGTGAAGAAAGTTTAGGTTACTCGAAGTATAAAAAGAGAAAAAATATATAAAGAAAACCACTTCGACAACATAAGAATATTTCTGTACAATTCATATTTTAAGCTTTATTTTTATATTTTAACTATATTTTCGCGAAAGTGTGGTATTATGGTGGTGGGTGGAGTGAGGAAAGTTTAGGTTACTCGAAGTATAAAAAGAGAAAAATATATAAAGAAAACCACTTCGACAACAGTAAGAATCTTTCTCTACAATTCATAATTTAAGCTTTATTTTTATATTTTAACTATATTTTCGCGAAAGTGTGGTATTATGGTGGTGGGTGGAGTGAGGAAAGTTAAGGTTACTCGAGGTATAAAAAGAGAAAAAATATATAAAGAAAACCACTTCGACAACATGAGAATCTTTCTGTACAATTCATAATTATGCTTTATTTTTATATTTTAACCATATTTTCGCGAAAGTGTGGTATTATGGTGGTGGCTGGAGTGAGGAAAGTTTAGGTTACTCGAAGTATAAAAACAGAAAAAATATCTAAAGAAAACCACTTCGACAACATAAGAATATTTCTGTACAATTCATATTTTAAGCTTTATTTTTATATTTTAACTATATTTTCGCGAAAGTGTTGTATTATGGTGGTGGGTTGAGTGAGGAAAGTTTAGGTTACTCGAAGTATAAAAAGAGAAAAAATATATAAAGAAAACAAGTTCGACAACAGTAAGAATCTTTCTCTACAATTCATAATTTAAGCTTTATTTTTATATTTTAACTATATTTTCGCGAAAGTGTGGTATCATTATGGTGGTGGGTGGAGTGAGGAAAATTTAGGTTACTCGAAGTATAAAAAGAGAAAAAATATATTTAAAAAAACACTTCGACAACAGTAAGAATCTTTCTCTACAATTCATATTTTAAGCTTTATTTTTATATTTTAACTATATTTTCGCGAAAGTGTTGTATTATGGTGGTGGGTGGAGTGAGAGAAGTTTAGGTTACACGAAGTATAAAAAGAGAAAAAATATATAAAGAAAACCACTTCGACAACAGTAAGAATCTTTCTCTACAATTCATAATTTAAGCTTTATTTTTATATTTTAACTATATTTTCGCGAAAGTGTGGTATTATGGTGGTGGGTGGAGTGAGGAAAGTTAAGGTTACTCGAGGTATAAAAAGAGAAAAAATATATAAAGAAAACCACTTCGACAACATAAGAATCTTTCTTTACAATTCATAATTTAAGCTTTATTTTTATATTTTAAGCATATTTTCGCGAAAGTGTGGTATTATGGTGGTGGCTGGAGTGAGGAAAGTTTAGGTTACTCGAAGTATAAAAAGAGAAAAATATATTAAGAAAACCACTTCGACAACAGTAAAAATCTTTCTTTACAATTCATAATTTAAGCTTTATTTTTATATTTTAACTATATTTTCGCGAAAGTGTGGTATTATGGTGGTGGGTGGAGTGAGGAAAGTTTAGGTTACTCGAAGTATAAAAAGAGAAAAAATATATAAAGAAAACCACTTCGACAACATAAGAATCTTTCTTTACAATTCATAATTTAAGCTTTATTTTTATATTTTAACTATATTTTCGCGAAAGAGTGGTATTATGGTGGTGGGTGGAGTGAGGAAAGTTTAGGTTACTCGAAGTATAAAACAGAAAAAATATATGAAGAAAACCACTTCGACAACAGTAAGAATCTTTCTCTACAATTCATAATTTAAGCTTTATTTTTATATTTTAACATTTTTTTCGCGAAAGTGTGGTATTATGGTGGTGGCTGGAGTGAGGAAAGTTTAGGTTACTCGAAGTATAAAAAGAGAAAAAATATATAAAGAAAACCACTTCGACAACATAAGAATATTTCTGTACAATTAATAATTTAAGCTTTTTTTTATGTTTTAAGCATATTTTCGCGAAAGTGTGGTATTATGGTGGTGGGTGGAGTGAGGAAAGTTTAGGTTACTCGAAGTATAAAAAGAGAAAAAATATATAAAGAAAACCACTTCGACAACATAAGAATCTTTCTTTACAATTCATAATTTAAGCTTTATTTTTATATTTTAACTATATTTTCGCGAAAGTGTGGTATTATGGTGGTGGCTGGAGTGAGGAAAGTTTAGGTTACTCGAAGTATAAAAAGAGAAAAAATATATGAAGAAAACCACTTCGACAACATAAGAATATTTCAGTACAATTCATAATTTAAGCTTTATTTTTATATTTTAAGCATATTTTCGCGAAAGTGTGGTATTATGGTGGTGGGTGGAGTGAGGAAAGTTTAGGTTACTCGAAGTATAAAAACAGAAAAAATATATAAAGAAAACCACTTCGACAACAGTAAGAATCTTTCTCTACAATTCATAATTTAAGCTTTATTTTTATATTTTAAAATTTTTTTCGCGAAAGTGTGGTATTATGGTGGTGGCTGGAGTGAGGAAAGTTTAGGTTACTCGAAGTATAAAAAGAGAAAAAATATATAAAGAAAACCACTTCGACAACATAAGAATATTTCTGTACAATTAATAATTTAAGCTTTTTTTTATGTTTTAAGCATATTTTCGCGAAAGTGTGGTATTATGGTGGTGGGTTGAGTGAGGAAAGTTTAGGTTACTCGAAGTATAAAAAGAGAAAAAATATCTAAAGAAAACCACTTCGACAACATGAGAATATTTCTGTACAATTCATAATTTAAGCTTTATTTTTATATTTGAAGCATATTTTCGCGAAAGTGTGGTATTATGGTGGTGGGTGGAGTCAGGAAAGTTTAGGTTACTCGAAGTATAAAAAGAGAAAAAATATATAAAGAAAACCACTTCGACAACATGAGAATCTTTCTGTACAATTCATAATTTAAGCTTTTTTTTTATATTTTAACTATATTTTCTGCGAAAGTGTGGTATTATGGTGGTGGCTGGAGTGAAGAAAGTTTAGGTTACTCGAAGTATAAAAAGAGAAAAAATATATAAAGAAAACCACTTCGACAACATAAGAATATTTCTGTACAATTCATATTTTAAGCTTTATTTTTATATTTTAACTATATTTTCGCGAAAGTGTGGTATTATGGTGGTGGGTGGAGTGAGGAAAGTTTAGGTTACTCGAAGTATAAAAAGAGAAAAATATATAAAGAAAACCACTTCGACAACAGTAAGAATCTTTCTCTACAATTCATAATTTAAGCTTTATTTTTATATTTTAACTATATTTTCGCGAAAGTGTGGTATTATGGTGGTGGGTGGAGTGAGGAAAGTTAAGGTTACTCGAGGTATAAAAAGAGAAAAAATATATAAAGAAAACCACTTCGACAACATAAGAATCTTTCTTTACAATTCATAATTTAAGCTTTATTTTTATATTTTAAGCATATTTTCGCGAAAGTGTGGTATTATGGTGGTGGCTGGAGTGAGGAAAGTTTAGGTTACTCGAAGTATAAAAAGAGAAAAATATATTAAGAAAACCACTTCGACAACAGTAAAAATCTTTCTTTACAATTCATAATTTAAGCTTTATTTTTATATTTTAACTATATTTTCGCGAAAGTGTGGTATTATGGTGGTGGGTGGAGTGAGGAAAGTTTAGGTTACTCGAAGTATAAAAAGAGAAAAAATATATAAAGAAAACCACTTCGACAACAGTAAGAATCTTTCTCTACAATTCATAATTTAAGCTTTATTTTTATATTTTAAAATTTTTTTCGCGAAAGTGTGGTATTATGGTGGTGGCTGGAGTGAGGAAAGTTTAGGTTACTCGAAGTATAAAAAGAGAAAAAATATATAAAGAAAACCACTTCGACAACATAAGAATATTTCTGTACAATTAATAATTTAAGCTTTTTTTTATGTTTTAAGCATATTTTCGCGAAAGTGTGGTATTATGGTGGTGGGTGGAGTGAGGAAAGTTTAGGTTACTCGAAGTATAAAAAGAGAAAAAATATATAAAGAAAACCACTTCGACAACATAAGAATCTTTCTTTACAATTCATAATTTAAGCTTTATTTTTATATTTTAACTATATTTTCGCGAAAGTGTGGTATTATGGTGGTGGGTGGAGTGAGGAAAGTTTAGGTTACTCGAAGTATAAAAAGAGAAAAAATATATAAAGAAAACCACTTCGACAACATGAGAATCTTTCTGTACAATTCATAATTTAAGCTTTTTTTTTATATTTTAACTATATTTTCTGCGAAAGTGTGGTATTATGGTGGTGGCTGGAGTGAGGAAAGTTTAGGTTACTCGAAGTATAAAAAGAGAAAAAATATATAAAGAAAACCACTTCGACAACATAAGAATATTTCTGTACAATTCATATTTTAAGCTTTATTTTTATATTTTAACTATATTTTCGCGAAAGTGTGGTATTATGGTGGTGGGTGGAGTGAGGAAAGTTTAGGTTACTCGAAGTATAAAAAGAGAAAAAATATATAAAGAAAACCACTTCGACAACAGTAAGAATCTTTCTCTACAATTCATAATTTAAGCTTTATTTTTATATTTTAACTATATTTTCGCGAAAGTGTGGTATTATGGTGGTGGGTGGAGTGAGGACAGTTTAGGTTACTCGAAGTATAAAAAGAGAAAAAAACTGAAATTAACATGAAGGGAGAAAACGATAAAAATCTTTACCGGCTGTTGTAGCTTCTTCACAAATATTGCTGGGTTGCAACGAATTGCTTCGTTGCTTACAAGTAAACAAATCGTTTTTGTAAAAGTAACAGAATTAATGAGGTTTCAATTAAACAGAGTAACTGAATTTATTATAAAAAGGTACATTCAATGTGCAATTCCTTTATCCACTGCACTCCAGTTAACACAGAGATGGGCAATTCGTGCACTCTTATAGATTTTCTAACATAGCTTTATTCAATCAAATTACGGACTCCAATATGAATGCAATATTAAAATTAGTTTAAGAATTTCATCAGTTCCCACCTCCACATGGAATTCTGGGAAATGAAATTCCTGCAAGAGTCTGGACGAGGAAAAAGATTTTAGAGTCCATAAAAGAATGTCTTTAAAAGTCACATGTACGTAGGTATTAATAGGAAAGTAATTTGTAAGGCTGGCAGAGTTCATGTTGTTATTGTTTGGAAGTAAGCCTGTGTGGCGAATGACATTGCGAGTAGGTCCACATGCAGCAGATCACAATCTTGGATAGTTACATCTTATTGTCGACGTTAATAGCCTGTGGCAAATGATGTGTTTGGTTTGTGTGACAAAGGAGTTTAATGGTCGAACTGAGCGACATCGGCGAGTAAAGCAACTGTCCCTTCTTGCGGCCAAAGAAAGCAAACAATGCCGATAGACTCTCTTAAATAATCTCCTGGTTACCAGTTCTTAGCTCAGGTAAGATTTTTTCCATAGTTGGTTTAATCAGAATCAAAATTAAATGTTTGCTCCCATCAGTGTAAAGCTTATGAGTCAAGCATATATGTCAAACATCGTTAATGGCAGGTGCTGTTGTCGTAGTGACAACTACTCCCAATCTACTTGTTCCTCTTTACTTGTGTCATACAATTCTGTGGTTTGAGAGATATAAATACCGAGTTATGGTGATAATTGGAAGTAGAAAAAAGTGAACAACTTCAAAAATGGAATCAATTGTTTTTATGATCAATATTTTAGTTGTCAATTTAATAGTTTCAGCATATTTTATTTTTATTTTAAATATGGCTTGTTCGAAAGTACATGGCATAAATTATTGATATGAAAAAACATTAAAAAAATCTCAACACTTAAAAGAATGCCATAGACATTATTCAGTAATTCCAGGGAACGTTTACATATGTTTACATACAAGCATATAGCAATGAAAACAAAGTAACAACTCGAAAACAATGAAGTATTAAAAAAATTTATTGTTCGCGAACCCGAATGTAAATTGTGTCTATTGAGAATGTGAATAACAGAGTCTGCAAACAATGTGTTAATAGAGAGCAGAGTGTTACATATCAAGTAGTGTGTTTGTGAGAGTGCACATCATGTGTGGTGCATACATAAAGGTGACACCCAGATAAAAAGTGAGGTGTGTTTGTCAAAGCCAATCCCAGAAAACAAATAGATGGTCTGTGTCTCATTATATACAACAGATCGTTGTGGCCTCTATGATCTATATCTTTTTTGTTTTTGCTGAGAATGAGCGATCCTACCAGATACCAGACACTCCAATAGCGAGTGAATGTCTGGCATTTACAAGTAGAGAAACTGAATTCTTACTAGACACCGCCCTCAAATGTCTTCAGTCTCTCTGTAGAAGAGTTTGTCAGGCCACTCTGATAAGAGGATACTTTACAGATGAAGTGCGTGTTTGCATGTGCTTTTTCAGATCAGTTTTTAGTGAAAAGAAACAGCCACAACTTTTACAAATTGTTTCATTTTGCTTCAGTCGAAGGTCTCACGATATCAATATGGTTTCGCTCCTATGTGTGTGCGCATGTGGGTTTTTAGATTAGAAGTGTGTGAAAATGCAAATCCACAAACTTTACAAGAATATGGTTTCTCTCCTGTGTGTGTGCGCATGTGAATTTTTATATAAGCATTGTCAGAAAATGCAGATCCACATACCTGACAAGAATATGGCTTCTCTCCTGTGTGTATTCGCATGTGAGTTTTTAGATTAGATCTCTCTGAAAATGCAGATCGACAAACTTGACAAGAATATGGTTTCTCTCCTGTGTGTGTGCGCATGTGAATTTTTAGATGAGTACTGCTTGCAAATGCAGCACCACAAACTTGACAAGAATATGGTTTCTCTCCTGTGTGTGTGCGCATGTGATATATTAGAGTATTTTTCTCAGAAAATGCAGATCCACAAACCTGACAAGAATATGGTTTCTCTCCTGTGTGTGTGCGCATGTGACTTTTTAGAAGAGCGTTGTTAGAAAATGCTGATCCACATACCTGACAAGAATATGGCTTCTCTCCTGTGTGTTTTAGCATGTGAGTTTTTAGATCAGAACTATTTACAAATGCAGATAGACAAACTTTACAAGAATATGGTTTCTCTCCTGTGTGTGTGCGCAGGTGACGTTTTAGATGAGAACTGCTTGCAAATGCAGATCCACAAACTTCACAAGAATATGGTTTCTCTCCTGTGTGTGTGCGCATGTGACTTTTTAGAGAACCATTCACCGAAAATACAGATCCACAAACTTTACAAGAATATGGTTTCTCTCCTGTGTGTTTGCGCATGTGAATAGTTAGAGAATACTTCATCGAAAATACAGATCCACAAACTTCACAAGAATATGGTTTCTCTCCTGTGTGTGCGCGCATGTGATATATTAGAGTATAATTCTCAGAAAATGCAGATCCACAAACCTGACAAGTATATGGTTTCTCTCCTGTGTGTGTGCGCATGTGACTTTTTAGATTAGAACTGTCAGAAAATGCAGATCCACATACCTGACAAGAATATGGCTTCTCTCCTGTGTGTATTCGCATGTGAGTTTTTAGACTAGATCCATCTGAAAATGCAGATCGACAAACTTTACAAGAATATGGTTTCTCTCCTGTGTGTGTGCGCATGTGGGATTTTAGAGAATCTTTCCGGGTAAATGCAGATCCACAAACTTCACAAGAATATGGCTTCTCTCCTGTATGTATTCGAATGTGAATTTTTAGATCAGAACTCTTCGCAAATGCAGATCGACAGATGTGACAAGAATATGGTTTCTCTCCTGTGTGTGTTCGCATGTGACTTTTAAGGGAAGAATTCTGTGAAAATAAAGATCCACAAACTTTACAAGAATATGGTTTCTCTCCTGTGTGTGTGTGCATGTGACTTTTTAGTTCAGAACTGCTTGCAAATGCAGATCCACAAACCTGACAAGAATATGGCTTCTCTCCTGTGTGTGTTCGAATGTGAGTTTTTAGATCAGAACTATTAGCAAATGCAGATCGACAAAATTGACAAGAATATGGTCTTTCTCCAGTGTGTGTGTGCATGTTACTTTTTATGGAAAAATCCTCCGAAAATGCAGATCCACAAACCTCACAAGAATATGGTTTCTCTCTTGTGGGTGTGCACATCTGAATTTTTAGACTAGAATTCTCTAAAAATGCAGATCGACAAACGTGACAAGAATATGGCTATTCTCCTGTGTGTTCGCATGTGATATTTTAGATTAGAATTGTTCGAAAATGCAGATCTACAAACTTTACAAGAATATTGTTTCTCTCCAGTGTGTGCACATGTGACGTTTTAGAGAAGAATTATCCAAAAATGCTGATCCACAAACATGATTTCTAATTTTTTTTTCTAAGATTATTTTTCATACACAAAAGGCCGAGAAATTTTCTTTCAAACAGAACTTCTCTAAAAGAATGTATTGAGTTTTACAAAATTATGGCAGAACCTATCTAAAACAGATACAAGACTTTTCCTCAGTCTTTGCTGAGTAAGAAATCAAGATTTTCGATGAGTACAAATCTGTAAATAAAAAAGAGATATTAACAGAAATACAAGGATTTTCCAAGATTTGACCACATTTAGATTGAATTGTAAACAATATCATATGTTGGATATTTTATGCTAGAGAGATTCTGCACTTATAATATTTATGAAAAAATTACAATATTAAAGATACGTGTTCATAAAAATACGTTATTAAGATATAACATGTGAGTTTCTTTTAGTTTTCTTCATACTGATGGTATAAATGAAAATACTCCATGAACCA
Source organism: Sepiola atlantica (assembly GCA_963556195.1). Classification (NCBI taxonomy): domain Eukaryota; kingdom Metazoa; phylum Mollusca; class Cephalopoda; order Sepiida; family Sepiolidae; genus Sepiola; species Sepiola atlantica. Next base: position 669,937 of record CAUVYP010000165.1, read on the forward strand.
CTTTACAGTTTACAAATCAACTTTAAATGTTATACACAGTGTAAAAGCTGATGTCATATAAATATCAATTCATTGTGATATGTTTGTATAATAAATACAAAAACCCTCGTAGGAATTTTTTACATTGTTTTTTTTCAATCAGTCAGGTAAGGGTCGAGCTAGGCTTGAACAGAGACTCATCTATCTAAACCGTAGGAGCTGGGCCTCCTGTCTGATGAGGATCTCGTAACAAAAAGTCTTCACAGACCTCTCTCAAAAAATTCTTCCAATCGGTCTGAATGTTCGAGGATCCAAGGCCGCATGAAGCATGTCCTAACCCTGACCTTTGCAGTCACAAAACCACTTTGCACTGAAATGCCCGGAAAGGCGGCGTGGTGAAAGACCAAGACCGTCTTAATCAAGACACATGGTTAATCGAATAGTGTCCGACTTTGACTCTTCTAGCGATACGGACTATATACTAAGCGTCAACTTTGAGAGAGGAGAAAAAAACGACAGAACCATTTATGCAAGAATGACACTAGACCATAAACAGGTAAAATTCCAAGTCGACTGTGGTGCTACTGTTAATGTAATTCTACTGAAATATGTGTGCGATGTTAATCTGCAACCAGCGTCTAAGTTACAGATGTGGAATACGACCGAACTCATACCGCTCGGCAAATGCAAGATTACTTTGCACAACCCAAAGTACCTAAAAAAGTACTCTATTTAGATCATGGTGGTTAAAGAAAACCTAACCTCATTGCTGGGGAAACGGGCGAGTGAACAGATTAACTTAATAACGGTACATTATGACAACATCGCTAATTTTCACTCAGAACCAGTCTGTGAGCAACTGATGACAGAATACTTGGACGTTTTTAATGGCGAACTGGGGTCGTTGCCTGGTCAAGTGCACCTACAGGTAGACTCCACCATAACACTCCATACTGCCCCAGCCAGACATATACAAGTATCTAAGGTAGACGTTGCGTCAGCATACTGGCATGTAGTGTTAGATGACAAGTCAAGCCGCCTTACAATTTTCCAAACAGGGTCCGGTCGATACCGGTGACTGAGGCTCCCCTTCGGAACTTGTGTGAGCTCTGAAATATTCCAAAAACGTCTCTATCAAGCCATAGACGAAAGGCAGAAGTAAAAAAGACTGCCATACGTTTCATGGGTCACCTCATTACCAGTGATGGGCTACTCCCAGACACTTCGAAAATTGACGCGATCACCAAACTAAAGCGGCTCACATCGATCGAAGAGTTACAGAGACTCTGTGGGATGGTCAACTACCTAGCAAGGTTCCTACCAAGATTGTCGACCGTCATGGAGCTCATACAGCAACTGATGTGCAAGGATGTCCCATGGATATAGTCGCGAGCACGAGATACTGCATTGGCAGAAATGAAGCGAGCAGTCATCGAAGCACCTGTACTCGCTTACTACGATCCGAAAATGGCCCTCATAATACAGTGTTATGCCAGTTCAGAAGGACTTGGTGCAGCATTACTATAAGGCAAGCCAGTAGCATATGCAAGCAGAGCGCTGACTGATACCGAGCAGAGATTCACCCAAATCGAAAAGGAAATGTTGGCGATTGTGTTCTCACTGGAGAAACTCCACCAATACACTTATGGCAGACGAACAGAGATGCACACAGATCATAAACCACTGGAAGCTATAGTGAAAAAAACCCTTGCAAAAGCCCCTAAACGATTACAGGGAATGTTATTGCAGACTCAGAAGTATGACATCGACGTTGTGTACCTCAAAGGAAAACACATCTCATCTATATCGCTGATATGCTATGGCGGTCATACACGACAACCGAAAAGAAACATCAAGCAAAATTCGAGTCTGTCAACATGGTTAGCTTTCTACCCATCCAGGATGAAAGACTGACTCAGACCTGGAAAGCAACGAATCAAGATGAGGTATGTGACCAACTCAGGAAGACAATAGTACAGGGTTGGTCAACTGAGAAAATAGACCTTCCTGTTGTGCTGCACCCATATTTTAACACCCGTAATGAGTGACATCAGACGCTCAATTCACTCCTCACACATTGGCATAGATGGATGCCTACGCTGCGCCAGAGAATGTGTTTTCTGGCCGGGAATGTCATCAGAGATACGGGAATACATCTCCACTTAAGAAACCTGCTGCAAGTTCGCCACAGAGCAACCGAAAGAAACTTTGATGCCACATGATATACCTGATCAGGCATGGCAGAAAGTTAGCATTGATTTGTTTGAAAGTGAGACGGTGGAGTACCTCATAACTGTCGATTATTTCTCAAACTTCTGGGAGATCAATCGATTAGAAGACACAACAACCTCCACCATCATCCGCAAGTTGAAGGCACACTTTGCGAGATACGGGATCCCCTGTCAGGTGATCTCCGACGCTGGACTGCAGTTCACCTCATCAACTTTTAAACACTTCTCGGAGAAACGGGACTTCGAACATCTCATGGCCAGCCCCTGAAACCAGCAAGCTAATGGAAAAGCCGACTCTGCTTTGAAAAGTGCTAAAATGCCTCATGCGGAAGAACAAAGACACTGGCAGCGACCAGTTCCTGGCACTACTCGACTTCAGGAATACCCCTACACAACATATGGGAAGCAGTCCCTCCAAGCGCCTGCTGAATCGCCGCACACGCTCACTTCTGCCCATGAGCAGCAACCTGCTGAAACCCAGGTCCACAAACTAGGGGGAAAAGGATAAAATGCTCCTCGAGCGTAAGCAATGCTTTCAGGCAGAGTACTACAATCATCGTACACACAACCTATCGACACTGACCCAAGGCGAGGTCATCAGGATGCGCCCATACAAGAAAGGCGACAGAGTATAGGAAAAGGGTGTTGTGAACCAACGCCTAGATGAACGTTCCTACATGGTCGAGACACCCAGCAGAAGCTACCGACGCAACAGGCATCACCTGCAAAGGTCCCCGGAACAACCACAAATGATAGAATGCACACCCACACCCAATCGTCAGCTAGAACAACCACATAACTATTTATTCCCCCTCTACCTCCACCTACAGGACCCTAGACACTTGTTCACTACACCAAGCAACCGACACTATGGAGTTTTTCCAAGATGAACCCCCTGTCAGGACCCACACACGCACTGGCAGAGGAATACGAAGGCCAGCATACCTCAAAGACTACACAAACTGATAGCAGTCTGGCTAAACAATGTAACTCCATAGAGTAAGGACACTCCTCATCCATAAAAGGGAGGATGTTACATTATGCTCCCCACCCATGTACGTTGGACTATACCCCCCCCCCCTTTTCCCTGTTACTCCCAGCATGCATCTGCATCCGTTTCTGGCCTTTCTTGAAATAAAGCCTGCCTTCAGCCAGTATGTCTTATCTCTCTCCTACACTTGTGTTCTCTTTACTTATTAAATACATCGTAATGTAACAATAATAATAATAATAATAATAATAATAATAATAATAATAATAATAACATGATCACAAATTAAAAAATACGATATAGGTGTACGTGAGTTGACGTGAAAATTCAAAATGGTGTCCAGAAAAGCATTGAATTGATATTAATGTACAGAAGGTGACAACAAAACGCCATCTTGAATTGATCGAAACTAGTAAACTTATACACTTATTTATTTTTATATTAAAATTCTGTTTTAATAAAATTGATAAAAATACCTCTTTCAGTGAAATCATTGTTCAAAGCGTATTTATTTTAATATTTACTGCGATTTCTCTAAATAAAATCGTATTCTTAGCCTTATAAACAAACATATTTAAAAAAGGTGGAGAGCTGTGATTCCGTTATATAAAGCATAAAGATCCGGATTGACAACTATTTAAAAATTCGTCCGAAAAAAGAAGACCTAAAATGATGGGAAAATAATTTAATTACGAAATTGTAACAGTGATTTTCATGAAGATACCAAACAAAATGTCGCTTTTGTCTGGTTCAAAAGCTGTACCTGTACCAACTTTTTGATTAAACTTTTATTTGAGTTAATTTAATTTATTAAAAAAAACTGTAAGTGAATACCTTCCCACAGTGAAAACATCTTTCATAAAATATTCATTTTTATCAAATTTACTGTGATTTCCCGAAATAAAATACTATTTATAAACATATTCAAACAAGATGGAGAGCTAAAAATCTTTCTGTTTTATACAGCAAAATTATGTTGAATTATTTAATTTTACGAGTTTTACGGCTAGGTTAGAGTGTATTGTAATAGGCAATGTTCAAGTACGACTAACTCTAAGCAAAGTTATTTCCAACCGGAAACGGTGTCCGTTCGAAATTGGTTCCGATAATAAAAACTTCCTGTTTTGGTTAGTTTTGTACAGAATTTTATTTTAAATAATTTATTAGACAAAAATAAATAATAACTGTTAAAATTTTATTTTAAATAATTTATTTGACAAAAATAAATAATCACAGTTACTAAAAATAAATAATCACAGTTACTGAAAATAAATAATCACAGAGGGAAAATAATAAAATAGGTTGTTTCAGAAATCATAGTACTATCGGATTGCATATATTATATGGCCGAAGTAATTTACTTTTACTTGTCGACGCCAGAGAAACTCCTGCAGGTAGCTATTGAAATCTGCTGCGGTTAGTACGTCTTGTACGATATAATTCATTATCATAAAATACAAAATAAATAAAACCAGAAAATTGACTACCAGAAACTAGAGAAAATTAAACTAAAGAATACCGGAAGTTGTTAAGTACGAAGTTTATTATCGGGTACGGATGGCGGCATAACACCGTAGCAGCGCCGCAGAAACTGCTCTTACAGTTAGTCGTACTTGAACATTGCCTTGTAATATTGTGGGAAAGATGGTAAGGAAATTTTGGGCATCTTTTACGAGACTCAGCAGAGTAAAAACGCTAAAAAAAAAATTTACAACAAATAAAAGTAACTGTAAGCTGTGAAAGTTAGTTTCAAATGTGCATGTGCTATTTGTTTGTATTTTAAACCCGTTTGAAGTGCTATTTATTAGAAATTTATGTTCGACAGAGGTTTTTCGAAGAATTACAAATGGCGGCTCTACGTAATAATATAGAGCCACTCGCCGCCATTGAAATTTGAAAAAGTAGATGTTTTAAAAAACAAGAATTTTTTTTTAACATCTAATAAAAAGCCATTTATACTACGTAAAAATACAAACAAATTACATAGGTAAGTAGAAAAATGTCTATTCTAGACATAAGTCAACTTTACTTGTTGCAAATTTATGTTTTTAAACTCTTTTTCGTTCTTTTTTTGGACCCCGTTCGCGCCTCTGCTGAGCGTCGTAACATATACCCGAATTTTTTTATAACAAATAGAAATTTTAAAATATTATACTTACTTGTAAAAGATTATTGATGTATTTACGTGAGTTGGGGTTAAAATCAAGATGGCGACCAAAAAAAAGCAGCTTCGCAGAAAACTACAAATTAAAAATATATATTATGACAATAAGACAGATCACTTTCAATTCAGTTCAATTTAATTGTATTTATTTCGTTTATGGGTTAGGCTTAGAAAGTATAAAATAAAAAAAACAATTAATTTTGCTCGTTTACGTCCATTTTTATAGTTTACGTCCATTGTTGGAGATTTGACAAACAAGTTTGAATTATCTCCCCCTTTCAACTCACTCTTCTAAATTAAAGACGAAATCATTTCATATGTACACTATAATGCAGAAGCACCAAAACGTTTCCTGATTTTCTTTAACACCTATTTGATTACTTATTTTTAACAAAAACAGAAAGTATTTTATATCAGGAACCAAATCTAACCGGGCATCGTTTGCTGCGGACTTTGAGTCGGGGATTCTCATAGTTTGCCCATGAAGCTGATAAAAGAATTCTAAAACCAAACAAGAAAACCTTCAAGAAACATTATACTTACTAGTGATATCATACTGATTAGGGATGTACTTGCCAATCGAGTGATAGAACTTTCCAAGGGGAAAATTCAAGATGGTGACCAGAAAAGCAGCTTCGCAGAAAAGAACAGGGTAAGAAAAAAAATTCAAGAAATAAAGAAAACTAATTCGACAACAGTATCGGTCACTTTCAGAAATAAAAGTTAATTTAGTTTATTTTTATTTATTTAAATATTTGGTGCTTCTGCAGAGACGGGGTCCACTGTTTCGATCGATGGCGGCGGAAACTGCCGACTCCTCTTCGGGAGAAATCGTGATCAACGGAAAGAAATTTGATTTTGGGGGAGATAACTAATATTGGGTTAATTACTTTTTCACGAAATGGACGTAAACCGATTAAACTTTGAAGAGTTCTTGCATTTATTTGGGGATAATTGCAAAATTGTTGATTTTTTGCAAGCGCATAATTTCATTTCAGGTGCCGAGACATGTATATGTGGTTCTGATATGAGATTCATCCCAGTTCAGTCAATTGTTTACTTTTTTTCTTTTTTTTTCAAATCAAAGTTTTACTTATTACGTTTTTGTTTATTTCAATAAAAAGTTTGCTATTTATTTGATGTACATAATGTTTATCAAAGTTTTATTTAATTCGTTTTTTGTTAAATTTCAAATGTTTATCAAAATTTTATTTATTTATTTGCTGTACATAATGTTTACTTTGTTTCAATAAATAAATGTTCATAATTTTAACTTATCCTCAATTGTCAATTATACAGTTATCTTCCCCAAAATCAAATTTCTTTCCGTCGCTCACGTTTTCACACGATTTCTCCCGAAGAGGAGTCGGCAGTTTCCGCCGCCATCGATCGAAACAGTGGCCCCCGTCTCTGCAGAAGCACCAAATATTTCACTATTTTTATGGTGTATGATGAAGGACATCATCTTCAATTCATTTTTTAATAACACTTGTTAAAAATGAACTTTAAATTTTATTAAATTTTACCTGATAAAAAACTTAAATTTTATTAAATTTCACGTGAAATAAAAAAGATAGAAAAAATCGACCTAAGAATAAGCGAACTAATAATAATAATAATAATAATAATAATAATAACAATAATAATAATAATAATAATAATAATAACACGATCACAAATTAAAAAATACGATATAGGTGTACGTGAGTTGACGTGAAAATTCAAAATGGTGTCCAGAAAAGCATTGAATTGATATTAATGTACAGAAGGTGACAACAAAACGCCATCTTGAATTGATCGAAACTAGTAAACTTATACACTTATTTATTTTTATATTAAAATTCTGTTTTAATAAAATTTATAAAAATACCTCTTTCAGTGAAATCATTGTTCAAAGCGTATTTATTTTAATATTTACTGCGATTTCTCTAAATAAAATCGTATTCTTAGCCTTATAAACAAACATATTTAAAAAAGGTGGAGAGCTGTGATTCCGTTAAATAAAGCATAAAGATCCGGATTGACAACTATTTAAAAATTCGTCCGAAAAAAGAAGACCTAAAATGATGGGAAAATGATTTAATTACGAAATTGTAACAGTGATTTTCATGAAGATACCAAACAAAATGTCGCTTTTGTCTGGTTCAAAAGCTGTACCTGTACCAACTTTTTGATTAAACTTTTATTTGAGTTAATTTAATTTATTAAAAAAAACTGTAAGTGAATACCTTCCCACAGTGAAAACATCTTTCATAAAATATTCATTTTTATCAAATTTACTGTGATTTCCCGAAATAAAATACTATTTATAAACATATTCAAACAAGATGGAGAGCTAAAAATCTTTCTGTTTTATACAGCAAAATTATGTTGAATTATTTTATTTTACGAGTTTTACGGCTAGGTTAGAGTGTATTGTAATAGGCAATGTTCAAGTACGACTAACTCTAAGCAAAGTTATTTCCAACCGGAAACGGTGTCCGTTCGAAATTGGTTCCGATAATAAAAACTTCCTGTTTTGGTTAGTTTTGTACAGAATTTTATTTTAAATAATTTATTAGACAAAAATAAATAATAACTGTTAAAATTTTATTTTAAATAATTTATTTGACAAAAATAAATAATCACAGTTACTAAAAATAAATAATCACAGTTACTGAAAATAAATAATCACAGAGGGAAAATAATAAAATAGGTTGTTTCAGAAATCATAGTACTATCGGATTGCATATATTATATGGCCGAAGTAATTTACTTTTACTTGTCGACGCCAGAGAAACTCCTGCAGGTAGCTATTGAAATCTGCTGCGGTTAGTACGTCTTGTACGATATAATTCATTATCATAAAATACAAAATAAATAAAACCAGAAAATTGACTACCAGAAACTAGAGAAAATTAAACTAAAGAATACCGGAAGTTGTTAAGTACGAAGTTTATTATCGGGTACGGATGGCGGCATAACACCGTAGCAGCGCCGCAGAAACTGCTCTTACAGTTAGTCGTACTTGAACATTGCCTTGTAATATTGTGGGAAAGATGGTAAGGAAATTTTGGGCATCTTTTACGAGACTCAGCAGAGTAAAAACGCTAAAAAAAAAATTTACAACAAATAAAAGTAACTGTAAGCTGTGAAAGTTAGTTTCAAATGTGCATGTGCTATTTGTTTGTATTTTTAACCCGTTTGGAGTTCTATTTATTAGAAATTTATGTTCGACAGAGGTTTTTCGAAGAATTACAAATGGCGGCTCTACGTAATAATATAGAGCCACTCGCCGCCATTGAAATTTGAAAAAGTAGATGTTTTAAAAAACAAGAATTTTTTTTTAACATCTAATAAAAAGCCATTTATACTACGTAAAAATACAAACAAATTACATAGGTAAGTAGAAAAATGTCTATTCTAGACATAAGTCAACTTTACTTGTTGCAAATTTATGTTTTTAAACTCTTTTTCGTTCTTTTTTTGGACCCCGTTCGCGCCTCTGCTGAGCGTCGTAACATATACCCGAATTTTTTTATAACAAATAGAAATTTTAAAATATTATACTTACTTGTAAAAGATTATTGATGTATTTACGTGAGTCGGGGTTAAAATCAAAATGGCGACCAGAAAAGCAGCTTCGCAGAAAACTACAAATTAAAAATATATATTATGACAATAAGACAGATCACTTTCAATTCAGTTCAATTTAATTGTATTTATTTCGTTTATGGGTTAGGCTTAGAAAGTATAAAATAAAAAAAAACAATTAATTTTGCTCGTTTACGTCCATTTTTATAGTTTACGTCCATTGTTGGAGATTTGACAAACAAGTTTGAATTATCTCCCCCTTTCAACTCACTCTTCGTAATTAAAGACGAAATCATTTCATATGTACACTATAATGCAGAAGCACCAACACGTTTCCTGATTTTCTTTAACACCTATTTGATTACTTATTTTTAACAAAAACAGAAAGTGTTTTATATCAGGAACCAAATCTGACCGGGCATCGTTTGCTGCGGACTTTGAGTCGGGGATTCTTATAGTTTGCCCATGAAGCTGATAAAAGAAGTCTAAAACCAAACAAGAAAACCTTCAAGAAACATTATACTTACTAGTGATATCATACTGATTAGTGCTGTACTTGCCAACCGAGTGATAGAACTTTCCAAGGGGAAAATTCAAGATGGTGACCAGAAAAGCAGCTTCGCAGAAAAGAACAGGGTAAGAAAAAAAATTCAAGAAATAAAGAAAACTAATTCGACAACAGTATCGGTCACTTTCAGAAATAAAAGTTAATTTAGTTTATTTTTATTCATTTAAATATTTGGTGCTTCTGCAGAGACGGGGGCCACTGTTTCGATCGATGGCGGCGGAAACTGCCGACTCCTCTTCGGGAGAAATCGTGATCGACGGAAAGAAATTTGATTTGGGGGGAGATAACTAATATTGGGTTAATTACTTTTTCACGAAATGGCCGTAAACCAGTTAAACTATGACAAGTTCTTGCATTTACTCGGGGATAATTGCAAAATTGTTGATTTTTTGCAAGCGCATAATTTCATTTCAGGTGCGAGACATGTATATGTGGTGCTGATATGAGATTCATCCCAGTTCAGTCAATTGTTCACTTTTTTTCTTTTCTTTCAAATCAAAGTTTTACTTATTACGTTTTTTTTTATTTCAATAAAAAGTTTGCTATTTATTTGATGTACATAATGTTTATCAAAGTTTTATTTAATTTGTTTTTTGTTAAATTTCAAATGTTTACCAAAATTTTATTTATTTATTTGCTGTACATAATGTTTACTTTGTTTCAATAAATAAATGTTCATTTCTTTTTTTTTCAAATCAAAGTTTTACTTATTACGTTTTTTTTTATTTCAATAAAAAGTTTGCTATTTATTTGATGTACATAATAAAAATAATAAAATGAAAGAAATAAAGAAAACTAATTCGACAAAAGTATCGGTCACTTTCAGAAATAAAAGTTAATTTAGTTTATTTTTATTCATTTAAATATTCCACTATTTTAATGGTGTCTTTTTTAATAACACAGTAATAATTTGTTATAAGAAAACAGCTTCGCAGAAAACTAGAATTTAAAAAATACATTTTGACAACAGGATCGATATTATTAAACTATAATTCGAAGGAACAATAATAATACTAATAATAAAATTCGCATAAAGAAATGCTAACAAAAAGGTTTAATTTTTCATTTCTGGTCATCCGTACGTCAGATGACCCGGAAGTCACAAAGACATAAAAATCTTTAATTTAACTAAGATTTTTTAGATTAAAATAATAATTGGAAAAGATAATACAAGGATTTTGTGAAAGCAAGAAATTCTCAAGCAGCAGCAGCAGCAGCAACAACAACAATAATAATAATAAAAATAAAAATAATAATAATAACAATAATAAAAACAATAATAATAATAACAATAATTATAATAGTAACAATAATAAAAATAATAATAATAATAACAATAAAAATAATGATACTAATAAAATCAATAATAACAATAATAAAAATAATAATAATAACAAAAATAATAATAATAACAATAATAAAAACAATAATAATAATGATAATAATAACAATAATAATAATAACAATAATAATAATAATAACAATAATAAAAATAATGATAATAATAAAAACAATAATAATAATAACAATAATAAAAATAATGATACTAATAAAATCAATAATAATAACAAAAATAATAATGATAATAATAACAATAATAATAATAACAATAATAATAATAATAACAATAATAAAAACAATGATAATAATAATAATAATAATAATAATAATAAAAATAATGATAATAATAAAAACAATAATAATAATGATAATAATAATAATAACAATAATAATAATAATAATAATAATAATAATAATAATAAAAATCCTGCAAAATCGTGGACTTTGCCGTTCCAGCAGACCACAGAGTGAAGATCAAAGAGACGGAAAAAAGAAGCAAATATACTGAACTTGCCAGAGAACTGAAAGGAATATGGAACATGAAGAAAGTCAGTATAACACCAATAATCATAGGAGCACTAGGAACAATCCCCAAAAACATGGAGAAAAGACTAGGAGAAATAGGAATCAAAGGGATAAGTGAGACCATACAAAGGACAGTAATGATCAAAACAGCTACAATCCTGAGAAATGTCCTCGAATGCGGAAACCAACCCACATAAGCAACGAATGGAGAACAAAACAACAGAACCGGGGAAAATACAACCGCACGAATGAGGCGCAAGCATAGGCTGACGCCACAAAAATTATGGACAGAGGGTCGAGGAGGGAAAGCGCAAACCAGACCTCCACTGGAAGAGCGCGGACAGCTCTGGGACCTTGGGAAGGCTTGTTGCCACTCGGGCCCCAGAGGGGACCAATGGCCCTTATCAGCGGGAAATTGTTGGTAGGTGGCTGTTGCGATTACCGCAAGGTCATCAGCGATGATGAACGAAAAGAGGTGGAGCATACTGGAGGCCTGAGGAGACTTGTTGTCACTCAGACTCCAGGGAATACCACAGGTTGTCGGCAGTGGGCGACCACTGACGATGACCAGTGTGATAACTCCTAGTGAGTAAATAATAATACGGGAGAGGCGCAAGCATAGGCTGATGCAACGAAAATTATGGATAGAGGATCGAGGAGGGATAGCACAAACCAGACCTCCACTGGAAGAGCGCGGACAGCTCTGGGACCTTGGGGAGGCTTGTTGCCACTCGGGCCCCAGAGGGGACCAATAGCCCTTATCAGCGGAAAATCGGTGGTAGATAGCTGTTGCGATACCGCAAGGTCATCAGCGGTGATGAATGAAAAGAGGTGGAGCATACTGGAAGTCTGAGGGGACTTGTTGTCACTCAGACTCCAGGGAATACCACAGGTTGTTGGCAGTGGGCGATCACTGACGATGACTAGTGTGATAACTCCTAGTGAGTAAATAATAATAATAATAATAAAAATAATAATAATAATAATAATAATAATAATAATAATAATAATGCATACTGGTTTTTAAAATTCACGACCCTGCATGAAAGACTAGTGCAGAAACTGAGTGGATGTATCTGCAAAACAGACGTACCAGAATGGATGACGGAAGGAAGAACAACATTAATACAAAAAGACCCCAAAAAGAGAACGACCCCCTGCAACTACAGACCAATAACATGTCTACCAATAATGTGGAAAATTCTCACAGCACAACTGAGAGAAGAAATCTACCAATCCCTGGACAAACGTGGACTGCTCTCCGAGGAACAAAAAAGAATGCCGGAAAGGACAAAGAGGGGCACATGATCTACTATACATTGATCAAAAGACCCTGAAGGAGGTGAAGAGCAGACAAAAGAACATAACCATGGGATGGATTGACTACAAGAAAGCCTACGACAGAATCCCCCAAACGTGGATAATTGAATGCTTAAAAATATACAAGATACCAGACAGGATTATTAATCTCATCCAGAAAGCGATGGAAACATGGAGACTAAAACTGACAGCCGGAGGACAACACCTGTCTGAGATAAAAATACAGAGAGGCATTTTTCAAGGAGACTCTCTATCACCACTACTGTTTATAATAGCCATGATGCCACTCAACTACATACTCAGAAAGTGTGATGCCGGATACAGGTTTACGGATATCGAACAAAGAATAAACCACCTGATGTACATGGATGACCTTAAACTGTTTGCAAAAAACAAAAAAAGAACTGGAAAAGCTGATAAATACAACCAAGATATTCAGCCAGGATATCCAAATGGAGTTTGGAATAGAAAAATTTGCACTACTAGAGATTAAAAGAGGAAAACTGGAGACGATAGAAGGTATAGAACTCCCCAACCAAGAAGAGATGAGGGCGCTAGGAGAACAAGTAGTTATAAATACCTGGGAGTTCTGGAAGCAGACACAATCAAATATACAGAAATGAAAGAGAAGATTGGAAAAGAATATCTACGAAGAACAAGGAAACTCTTAGAAACTAAACTATATAGCAGAAACCTAGTAAAAGGGATATACACATGGGCTGTATCACTAATAAGATACTCTGGACCATTAATAGGCTGGACCAAAGAAGAACTCAGGCACCTTGACCTGAGGACTAGAAAACTAATGACTATGACTAATGACTATGCACAATGCATTGCACATAAAAGACGATACGGAGAGACTCTACATAAAAAGAAACGAAGGAGGTAGAGGACTGGTAAGTATAGAAGACTGTGTGGAAGACACCAAAAAAGAGCTGGAGAAATATGTAACCCAGAACACGGAAAGACTGATCACAACAGCAAGAGACACCAGCCCAACAAACAACTCCGGAAGCAGTGAAACCAGAAACAAAAAGACAAGAAAAGAAAAGTGGGACGAAAAACAACTACATGGACGCTTTATAAGACTCACAAGTGATGAAACCATTAAAATAGCTAGGCATGGCTAAGAAAAGGACACTTGAACAGAGAAACGGAATTTCTGCTGACGGCCGCACAGAACAATGCGATTAGGACTAACTTTATAAAAGCAAAGATAGATAAAACCCAGGAAAACAGCAAATGCCGATTATGTGGACAAAGAGAGGAAACGATAAATCATATGATAAGTGAATGCAGCTAGCTAACCCAAAAGGAATACAAGAACAGACATGACAGCGTGGGAAAAGAAGTACACCGGGAAATGTGCAAACAAATGAATTTCGAATATGCAAAAAAACGGTCCAGACACAAACCAGAAACGAGTGAGACGGAGCGTTGGTGTCTTAGTGTTGTTCTGTGAGGCCAATCGAATAGAGAATAGAGTGAGACTGAGCGCTGGTGTTTTAGCGTCGTTCTGTGAAGCCAGTTGAAAAGAGAATAGAGTGAGAGGGAGCTCTGGTGTCTTAGCGTCGTTCTGTTAAGCCAATTGAACAGAGAATAGAGTGAGACGGGGCTCTGGTGTGTTAGTGTCGTTCTGTGAGGCCAATTGAAAAGAGAATAGAGTGAGACGGAGCGCTGGTGTTTTAGCGTCGTTCTGTTAAGCCAATTGAAAAGAGAATAGAGTGAGACGGGGCTCTGGTGTGTTAGCGTCGTTCTGTTAGGCAAATTTAAAAGAGAATAGAGTGAGACGGAGCGCTGGTGTCTTAGCGTTGTTCTGTGAGGCCAATGGAAAAGAAGAGAGTGAGACGGAGCGCTGGTGTCTTAGCGTCGTTCTGTGAGGCCAATTTACAAGAGAACAGAGTGAGACGGAACGCTGAGTGTCTTAGCGTCGTTCTGTGAGGTCAATTCAAAAGAGAAGAGAGTAGGACGGAGACCTGGTGTCTTTGCGTCGTTCTGTGAGACTAATTTAAAAGAGAATAGAGTGAGACGGCGTGCTGGTGTCTTAGCGTCGTTCTGTGAGGCCAATTGAAAAGAGAATAGAGTGAGGCGGAGCGTTGGTGTCTTAGCGTGGTTCTGTGAGGCCAATGGAAAAGAAGAGAGTGAGACGGAGCGCTGGTGTCTTAGCGTCGTTCTGTGAGGCCAATTTACAAGAGAAGAGAGTGAGACGGAACGCTGAGTGTCTTAGCGTCGTTCTGTGAGGCCAATTGAAAAGAGAAGAGAGTGAGACGGAGACCTGGTGTCTTTGCGTCGTTCTGTGAGACTAATTTAAAAGAGAATAGAGTGAGACGGCGTGCTGGTGTCTTAGCGTCGTTCTGTGAGGCAAATTGAAAAGAGAAGAGAGTGATACAGAGCGCTGGTGTCTTAGCGTCGTTCTGTTAAGCCAATTGAAAAGAGAAGAGAGTGAGACGGAGCGCTGGTGTGTTAGCGTCGTTCTGTGAGGCCAATTGAAAAGAGAAGAGAGTGAGACAGAGCGCTGGTGTTTTAGCGTCGTTCTGTAAGGCCAATTGAAAAGAGAAGAGAGTGAGACAGAGCGCTGGTGTCTTAGCGTCGTTCTGTAAGGCCAATTGAAAAGAGAATAGAGTGAGACGGAGCGTTGGTGTCTTAGCGTGGTTCTGTGAGGCCAATTGAAAAGAGAAGCAGTTTGAGACGGAGCGCTGGTGTCTTAACGTCGTTCTGTGAGGCCGATCGAATAGAAAAGAGAGTGAGCCGTAGCGCTGGTGTCTTAGCGCTTTTCTATGAGGCCAATCGAAGAGAGAAAAGAGTGAGACAGAGCGCTGGTGTCTTAGCGTCGTTCTGTTAGGCCAATTGAAAATAGAATAGAGTTAGACGGAGAACTGGTGTCTTAGTGTCGGTCTGTGAGGCCAATTAAAAAGAGAATAGAGTGAGACAGAGCGCTCTTGTCTAAACGTAATTCTGTGAGGTCAATTGAAAAGAGAATAGAGTGAGACGGAGCTCTGGTGTCTTAGCGTCGTTCTGTGAGGCCAATTGAAAACAGAATAGAGTGAGACAGAGCGCTGTTGTCTAAACGTAATTCTGTGAAGCCAATTGAAAAGAAAATAGAGTGAGACGGAGCGCTGGTGTTTTAGCGTCGTTCTGTTAGGAAAATTTAAAAAAGAAGAGAGTGAGACGGAGCGCTGGTGTCGTAGTGTCGTTCTGTGAGGCCAATTGAAAAGAAAAGAGAGTGAGACGGAGCGCTGGTGTCTTAGCGTCGTTCTGTTAGGCAAATTTAAAAAAGAAGAGAGTGGGACGGAACGCTGGTGTTATAGTGTCGTTCTGTGAGGCCAATTGAAAAGAGAAGAGAGTGAGACGGAGACCTGGTGTCTTTGCGTCGTTCTGTGAGACTAATTTAATAGAGAATAGAGTGAGATGGCGTGCTGGTGTCTTAGCGTCGTTCTGTGAGGCCAATTGAAAAAAGAGAGTGATACCGAGCGCTGGTGTCTTAGTGTCGTTCTGTGAGGCACATTGAAAAGAGAAGAGAGTGAGAATGAGCGCTGGTGTGTCAGCGTCGTTCTGTGAGGCCAATTGAAAAGAGAAGAGAGTGAGACGGAGCGCTGGTGTCTTAGCGTCGTTCTGTGAGGCCAATTGAAAAGAGAAGAGAGTGAGACTCAGCGCTGGTGTCTTAGTGTCGTTCTGTGAGGCCAATTGAAAAGAGAAGAGAGCGAGACGGAGCGCTGGTGTGTTAGCGTCGTTCTGTTAGGCCAATTGAAAAGAGAAGAGAGTGAGACGGAGCGCTGGCGTCTTTGCGTCGTTCTGTTAAGCCAATTGAAAAGAGAAGAGAGTGAGACGGAGCGCTGGTGTTTTAGCGTCGTTCTGTAAGGCCAATTGAAAAGAGAAGAGAGTGAGACGGAGCGCTGGTGTGTTAGCGTCGTTCTGTGAGGTCAATTGAAAAGAGAAGAGAGTGAGACGGAGCGCTGGTGTGTTAGCGTCGTTCGGTGAGGCCAATTGAAAAGAGAATTAAGACGGAGCGCTGGTGTCTTAGTGTCGTTCTGTAAGGCCAATTGAAAAGAAAGAGAGTGAGACAAAGCGCTGGTGTCTTAGCGTACTTCTGTGAGGCCAATTGACAAGAGAAGAGAGTGGGACGGAGCGCTGGTGTCTTAGTGTCGTTCTGTGAGGCCAATTGAAAAGAGAAGAGAGTGAGACGGAGCGCTGGTGTCTTAGCGTCGTTCTGTAATGCCAATTGAAAAGAGAATAGAGTGAGACGGGGCGCTGGTGTTTTAGCGTCGTTCTGTTAAGCCAATTGAAAAGAGATTAGAGTGAGACGGGGCTCTGGTGTGTTAGCGTCGTTCTGTCAGGCAAATTTAAAAGAGAATAGAGTGAGACGGAGCGCTGGTGTCTTAGCGTTGTTCTGTGAGGCCAATGGAAAAGAAGAGAGTGAGACGGAGCGCTGGTGTCTTAGCGTCGTTCTGTGAGGCCAATTTACAAGAGAACAGAGTGAGACGGAACGCTGAGTGTCTTAGCGTCGTTCTGTGAGGCCAATTCAAAAGAGAAGAGAGTAGGACGGAGACCTGGTGTCTTTGCGTCGTTCTGTGAGACTAATTTAAAAGAGAATAGAGTGAGACGGCGTGCTGGTGTCTTAGCGTCGTTCTGTGAGGCCAATTGAAAAGAGAATAGAGTGAGGCGGAGCGTTGGTGTCTTAGCGTGGTTCTGTGAGGCCAATGGAAAAGAAGAGAGTGAGACGGAGCGCTGGTGTCTTAGCGTCGTTCTGTGAGGCCAATTTACAAGAGAAGAGAGTGAGACGGAACGCTGAGTGTCTTAGCGTCGTTCTGTGAGGCCAATTGAATAGAGAAGAGAGTGAGACGGAGACCTGGTGTCTTTGCGTCGTTCTGTGAGACTAATTTAAAAGAGAATAGAGTGAGACGGCGTGCTGGTGTCTTGGCGTCGTTCTGTGAGGCAAATTGAAAAGAGAAGAGAGTGATACAGAGCGCTGGTGTCTTAGCGTCGTTCTGTTAAGCCAATTGAAAAGAGAAGAGAGTGAGACGGAGCGCTGGTGTGTTAGCGTCGTTCTGTGAGGCCAATTGAAAAGAGAAGAGAGTGAGACAGAGCGCTGGTGTTTTAGCGTCGTTCTGTAAGGCCAATTGAAAAGAGAAGAGAGTGAGACAGAGCGCTGGTGTCTTAGCGTCGTTCTGTAAGGCCAATTGAAAAGAGAATAGAGTGAGACGGAGCGTTGGTGTCTTAGCGTGGTTCTGTGAGGCCAATTGAAAAGAGAAGCAGTTTGAGACGGAGCGCTGGTGTCTTAACGTCGTTCTGTGAGGCCGATCGAATAGAAAAGAGAGTGAGCCGTAGCGCTGGTGTCTTAGCGCTTTTCTATGAGGCCAATCGAAGAGAGAAAAAGTGAGACAGAGCGCTGGTGTCTTAGCGTCGTTCTGTTAGGCCAATTGAAAATAGAATAGAGTTAGACGGAGAACTGGTGTCTTAGTGTCGGTCTGTGAGGCCAATTAAAAAGAGAATAGAGTGAGACAGAGCGCTCTTGTCTAAACGTAATTCTGTGAGGTCAATTGAAAAGAGAATAGAGTGAGACGGAGCTCTGGTGTCTTAGCGTCGTTCTGTGAGGCCAATTGAAAACAGAATAGAGTGAGACGGAGCGCTGTTGTCTAAACGTAATTCTGTGAAGCCAATTGAAAAGAAAATAGAGTGAGACGGAGCGCTGGTGTTTTAGCGTCGTTCTGTTAGGAAAATTTAAAAAAGAAGAGAGTGAGACGGAGCGCTGGTGTCGTAGTGTCGTTCTGTGAGGCCAATTGAAAAGAAAAGAGAGTGAGACGGAGCGCTGGTGTCTTAGCGTCGTTCTGTTAGGCAAATTTAAAAAAGAAGAGAGTGGGACGGAACGCTGGTGTTATAGTGTCGTTCTGTGAGGCCAATTGAAAAGAGAAGAGAGTGAGACGGAGACCTGGTGTCTTTGCGTCGTTCTGTGAGACTAATTTAATAGAGAATAGAGTGAGATGGCGTGCTGGTGTCTTAGCGTCGTTCTGTGAGGCCAATTGAAAAAAGAGAGTGATACCGAGCGCTGGTGTCTTAGTGTCGTTCTGTGAGGCCAATTGAAAAGAGAAGAGAGTGAGAATGAGCGCTGGTGTGTCAGCGTCGTTCTGTGAGGCCAATTGAAAAGAGAAGAGAGTTAGACGGAGCGCTGGCGTCTTTGCGTCGTTCTGTTAAGCCAATTGAAAAGAGAAGAGAGTGAGACGGAGCGCTGGTGTTTTAGCGTCGTTCTGTAAGGCCAATTGAAAAGAGAAGAGAGTGAGACGGAGCGCTGGTGTGTTAGCGTCGTTCTGTGAGGTCAATTGAAAAGAGAAGAGAGTGAGACGGAGCGCTGGTGTGTTAGCGTCGTTCGGTGAGGCCAATTGAAAAGAGAATTAAGACGGAGCGCTGGTGTCTTAGTGTCGTTCTGTAAGGCCAATTTAAAAGAAAGAGAGTGAGACAAAGCGCTGGTGTCTTAGCGTCGTTCTGTGAGGCCAATTGACAAGAGAAGAGAGTGGGACGGAGCGCTGGTGTCTTAGTGTCGTTCTGTGAGGCCAATTGAAAAGAGAAGAGAGTGAGACGGAGCGCTGGTGTCTTAGCGTCGTTCTGTAATGCCAATTGAAAAGAGAAGAGGATGAGACGGAGCGCTGATGTCTTAGCGTCGTTCTGTGAGGTCAATTGAAAAGAGAAGAGAGTGAGAGGGAGACCTGGTGTTCTTGCGTCGTTCTGTTAGACTAATTAAAAAGAGAATAGAGTGAGACGGCGTGCTGGTGTCTTAGCGTCGTTCTGTGAGGCCAATTTAAAAAAGAGAGTGATACAGAGCGCTGGTGTCTTAGTGTCGTTCTGTGAGGCCAATTGAAAAGAGAAGAGAGTGAGACGGAGCGCTGCAGTCTTAGCGTCGTTCTGTTGGGCCAATTGAAAAGAGAAGAGATTGAGACGGAGCGCCGGTGTCTAAGCGTCGATCTGTAAGGCCAATTGAAAAGAGAATAGAGTGAGACTCAGCGCTGGTGTCTAAGTGTCGTTCTGTAGGGCCAATTGAAAAGAGAAGAGAGCGAGACGGAGCGCTGGTGTTTTAGCGTCGTTCTGTTAGGCCAATTTAAAAGAGAAGAGAGTGAGACAGAGCGCTGGTGTCTTAGCCCAGTTCTGTGAGGCCAATTGAAAAGAGAATAGAGTGAGGCGGAGCGCTGGTGTCTTAGCGTCGTTCTGTGAGGCCAATTGAAAAGAGAAGCAGTTTGAGACGAAGCGCTGGTGTCTTAACGTCGTTCTGTGAGGCCAATTGAAAAAAGAGAGTGATACCGAGCGCTGGTGTCTTAGTGTCGTTCTGTGAGGCCAATTGAAAAGAGAAGAGAGTGAGAATGAGCGCTGGTGTGTCAGCGTCGTTCTGTGAGGCCAATTGAAAAGAGAAGAGAGTTAGACGGAGCGCTGGCGTCTTTGCGTCGTTCTGTTAAGCCAATTGAAAAGAGAAGAGAGTGAGACGGAGCGCTGGTGTTTTAGCGTCGTTCTGTAAGGCCAATTGAAAAGAGAAGAGAGTGAGACGGAGCGCTGGTGTGTTAGCGTCGTTCTGTGAGGTCAATTGAAAAGAGAAGAGAGTGAGACGGAGCGCTGGTGTGTTAGCGTCGTTCGGTGAGGCCAATTGAAAAGAGAATTAAGACGGAGCGCTGGTGTCTTAGTGTCGTTCTGTAAGGCCAATTTAAAAGAAAGAGAGTGAGACAAAGCGCTGGTGTCTTAGCGTCGTTCTGTGAGGCCAATTGACAAGAGAAGAGAGTGGGACGGAGCGCTGGTGTCTTAGTGTCGTTCTGTGAGGCCAATTGAAAAGAGAAGAGAGTGAGACGGAGCGCTGGTGTCTTAGCGTCGTTCTGTAATGCCAATTGAAAAGAGAAGAGGATGAGACGGAGCGCTGATGTCTTAGCGTCGTTCTGTGAGGTCAATTGAAAAGAGAAGAGAGTGAGAGGGAGACCTGGTGTTCTTGCGTCGTTCTGTTAGACTAATTAAAAAGAGAATAGAGTGAGACGGCGTGCTGGTGTCTTAGCGTCGTTCTGTGAGGCCAATTTAAAAAAGAGAGTGATACAGAGCGCTGGTGTCTTAGTGTCGTTCTGTGAGGCCAATTGAAAAGAGAAGAGAGTGAGACGGAGCGCTGCAGTCTTAGCGTCGTTCTGTTGGGCCAATTGAAAAGAGAAGAGATTGAGACGGAGCGCCGGTGTCTAAGCGTCGATCTGTAAGGCCAATTGAAAAGAGAATAGAGTGAGACTCAGCGCTGGTGTCTAAGTGTCGTTCTGTAGGGCCAATTGAAAAGAGAAGAGAGCGAGACGGAGCGCTGGTGTTTTAGCGTCGTTCTGTTAGGCCAATTTAAAAGAGAAGAGAGTGAGACAGAGCGCTGGTGTCTTAGCCCAGTTCTGTGAGGCCAATTGAAAAGAGAATAGAGTGAGGCGGAGCGCTGGTGTCTTAGCGTCGTTCTGTGAGGCCAATTGAAAAGAGAAGCAGTTTGAGACGAAGCGCTGGTGTCTTAACGTCGTTCTGTGAGGCCGATCGAATAGAAAAGAGAGTGAGACGGAGCGCTGGTGTCTTAGCGCTTTTCTATAAGGCCAATCGAAGAGAGAAAAGAGTGAGACAGAGCGCTGGTGTCTTAGCGTCGTTCTGTTAGGCCAATTGAAAATAGAATAGAGTTAGAAGGAGCGCTGGTGTCTTAGTGTCGTTCTGTGAGTCCAATTAAAAAGAGAATAGAGTGAGACAGAGCGCTCTTGTCTAAACGTAATTCTGTGAGGTCAATTGAAAAGAGAATAGAGTGAGACGGAGCTCTGGTGTCTTAGCGTCGTTCTGTGAGGCCAATTGAAAACAGAATAGAGTGAGACGGAGCGCTGTTGTCTAAACGTAATTCTGTGAAGCCAATTGAAAAGAAAATAGAGTGAGATGGAGCGCTGGTGTTTTAGCGTCGTTCTGTTAGGAAAATTTAAAAAAGAAGAGAGTGAGACGGAGCGCTGGTGTCGTAGTGTCGTTCTGTGAGGCCAATTGAAAAGAAAAGAGAGTGAGACGGAGCGCTGGTGTCTTAGCGTCGTTCTGTTAGGAAAATTTAAAAAAGAAGAGAGTGGGACGGAACGCTGGTGTCTTAGTGTCGTTCTGTGAGGCCAATTGAAAAGAGAAGAGAGTGAGACGGAGACCTGGTGTCTTTGCGTCGTTCTGTGAGACTAATTTAATAGAGAATAGAGTGAGACGGCGTGCTGGTGTCTTAGCGTCGTTCTGTGAGGCCAATTGAAAAAAGAGAGTGATACAGAGCGCTGGCGTCTTAGTGTCGTTCTGTTAGGCCAATTGAAAAGAGAAGAGAGTGAGAATGAGCGCTGGTGTGTCAGCGTCGTTCTGTGAGGCCAATTGAAAAGAGAAGAGAGTGAGACGGAGCGCTGGTGTCTTAGCGTCGTTCTGTGAGGCCAATTGAAAAGAGAAGAGAGTGAGACTCAGCGCTGGTGTCTTAGTGTCGTTCTGTGAGGCCAATTGAAAAGAGAAGAGAGCGAGACGGAGCGCTGGTGTGTTAGCGTCGTTCTGTTAGGCCAATTGAAAAGAGAAGAGAGTGAAACGGAGCGCTGGCGTCTTTGCGTCGTTCTGTTAAGCCAATTGAAAAGAGAAGAGAGTGAGACGGAGCGCTGGTGTTTTAGCGTCGTTCTGTGAGGCCAATTGAAAAGAGAAGAGAGTGAGACGGAGCGCTGGTGTTTTAGCGTCGTTCTGTGAGGCCAATTGAAAAGAGAAGAGAGTGAGACGGAGCGCTGGTGTTTTAGCGTCGTTCTGTTAGGCCAATTGAAAAGAGAAGAGAGCGAGACGGAGCGCTGGTGTTTTAGCGTCGTTCTGTGAGGCCAATTAAAGAGAAGAGAGGGAGACGGAGCGCTGGTGTCTTAGCCCGGTTCTGTGAGGCCAATTGAAAAGAGAAGAGAGTGAGACGGAGCGCTGGTGTTTTAGCGTCGTTCTGTAAGGCCAATTGAAAAGAGAAGAGAGTGAGACGGAGCGCTGGTGTGTTAGCGTCGTTCGGTGAGGTCAATTGAAAAGAGAAGAGAGTGAGACGGAGCGCTGGTGTGTTAGCGTCGTTCGGTGAGGCCAATTGAAAAGAGAATTAAGACGGAGCGCTGGTGTCTTATTGTCGTTCTGTAAGGCCAATTGAAAAAAAAGAGAGTGAGACAAAGCGCTGGTGTCTTAGCGTCGTTCTGTTAGGCAGATTTAAAAAAGAATAGAGTGAGACAGAGCGCTGGTGTCTAAACGTCGTTCTGTGAGGCCAATTGACAAGAGAAGAGAGTGGGACGGAACGCTGGTGTCTTAGTGTCGTTCTGTGAGGCCAATTGAAAAGAGAAGAGAGTTAGACGGAGCGCTGGTGTCTTAGCGTCGTTCTGTAATGCCAATTGAAAAGAGAAGAGGATGAGACGGAGCGCTGATGTCTTAGCGTCGTTCTGTGAGGTCAATTGAAAAGAGAAGAGAGTGAGAGGGAGACCTGGTGTTCTTGCGTCGTTCTGTTAGACTAATTTAAAAGAGAATAGAGTGAGACGGCGTGCTGGTGTCTTAGCGTCGTACTGTGAGGCCAATTTAAAAAAGAGAGTGATACAGAGCGCTGGTGTCTTAGTGTCGTTCTGTGAGGCCAATTGAAAATAGAAGAGAGTGAGACGGAGCGCTGGTGTTTTAGCGTGGTTTTGTGAGGCCAATTGAAAAGAGAAGAGAGTGAGACGGAGCGCTGGTGTCTTAGCGTCGTTCTGTTAGGCCAATTGAAAAGAGAAGAGAGTTAGACGGAGCGCCGGTGTCTAAGCGTCGATCTGTAAGGCCAATTGAAAAGAGAATAGAGTGAGACTCAGCGCTGGTGTCTAAGTGTCGTTCTGTAGGGCCAATTGAAAAGAGAAGAGAGCGAGACGGAGCGCTGGTGTTTTAGCGTCGTTCTGTTAGGCCAATTTAAAAGAGAAGAGAGTGAGACAGAGCGCTGGTGTCTTAGCCCAGTTTTGTGAGGCCAATTGAAAAGAGAATAAAGTGAGGCGGAGCGCTGGTGTCTTAGCGTCGTTCTGTGAGGCCAATTGAAAAGAGAAGCAGTTTGAGACGAAGCGCTGGTGTCTTAACGTCGTTCTGTGAGGCCGATCGGATAGAAAAGAGAGTGAGACGGAGCGCTGGTGTCTTAGCGCTTTTCTATAAGGCCAATCGAAGAGAGAAAAGAGTGAGACAGAGCGCTGGTGTCTAAACGTCGTTCTGTGAGGCCAATTGACAAGAGAAGAGAGTGGGACGGAACGCTGGTGTCTTAGTGTCGTTCTGTGAGGCCAATTGAAAAGAGAAGAGAGTGAGACGGAGCGCTGGTGTCTTAGCGTCGTTCTGTAATGCCAATTGAAAAGAGAAGAGCATGAGACGGAGCGCTGATGTCTTAGCGTCGTTCTGTGAGGTCAATTGAACAGATAAGAGAGTGAGAGGGAGACCTGGTGTTCTTGCGTCGTTCTGTGAGGCCAATTGAAAAGAGAAGAGAGTTAGACAAAGCGCTGGTGTTTTAGCGTGGTTTTGTGAGGCCAATTGAAAAGAGAAGAGAGTGAGACGGAGCGCTAGTGTCTTAGCGTCATTTTGTTAGGCCAATTTAAAAGAGAAGAGAGTAAGACGGAGCGCTGGTGTCTTAGCGTCGTTCTGTTAATCCAATTGAAAAGAGAAGAGAGTGAGACGGAGCGCTGGTGTTTTAGCGTCGTTCTGTTAGGCCAATTGAAAAAAGAAGAGAGTGAGACGGAGCGCTGGTGTCTTAGCGTCGTTCTGTGAGGCCAATTAAAAGAGAAGAGAGGGAGACGGAGCGCTGGTGTCTTAGCCCGGTTCTGTGAGGCCAATTGAAAAGAGAAGAGAGTGAGACGGAGCGCTGGTGTTTTAGCGTCGTTCTGTAAGGCCAATTGAAAAGAGAAGAGAGTGAGACGGAGCGCTGGTGTGTTAGCGTCGTTCGGTGAGGTCAATTGAAAAGAGAAGAGAGTGAGACGGAGCGCTGGTGTGTTAGCGTCGTTCGGTGAGGCCAATTGAAAAGAGAATTAAGACGGAGCGCTGGTGTCTTAGTGTCGTTCTGTAAGGCCAATTGAAAAAAAAAGAGAGTGAGACAAAGCGCTGGTGTCTTAGCGTCGTTCTGTGAGGCCAATTAAAAGAGAAGAGAGGGAGACGGAGCGCTGGTGTCTTAGCCCGGTTCTGTGAGGCCAATTGAAAAGAGAAGAGAGTGAGACGGAGCGCTGGTGTTTTAGCGTCGTTCTGTAAGGCCAATTGAAAAGAGAAGAGAGTGAGACGGAGCGCTGGTGTGTTAGCGTCGTTCTGTGAGGTCAATTGAAAAGAGAAGAGAGTGAGACGGAGCGCTGGTGTGTTAGCGTCGTTCGGTCAGGCCAATTGAAAAGAGAATTAAGACGGAGCGCTGGTGTCTTAGTGTCGTTCTGTAAGGCCAATTGAAAAGAAAAGAGAGTGAGACAAAGCGCTGGTGTCTTAGCGTCGTTCTGTTAGGCAGATTTAAAAAAGAATAGAGTGAGACAGAGCGCTGGTGTCTAAACGTCGTTCTGTGAGGCCAATTGACAAGAGTAGAGAGTGGGACGGAACGCTGGTGTCTTAGTGTCGTTCTGTGAGGCCAATTGAAAAGAGAAGAGAGTGAGACGGAGCGCTGGTGTCTTAGCGTCGTTCTGTAATGCCAATTGAAAAGAGAAGAGGATGAGACGGAGCGCTGATGTCTTAGCGTCGTTCTGTGAGGTCAATTGAAAAGAGAAGAGAGTGAGAGGGAGACCTGGTGTTCTTGCGTCGTTCTGTGAGACTAATTTAAAAGAGAATAGAGTGAGACGGCGTGCTGGTGTCTTAGCGTCGTCCTGTGAGGCCAATTTAAAAAAGAGAGTGATACAGAGCGCTGGTGTCTTAGTGTCGTTCTGTGAGGCCAATTGAAAATAGAAGAGAGTGAGACGGAGCGCTGGTGTTTTAGCGTGGTTTTGTGAGGCCAATTGAAAAGAGAAGAGAGTGAGACGGAGCGCTTGTGTCTTAGCGTCGTTCTGTTAGGCCAATTGAAAAGAGAAGAGAGTTAGACGGAGCGCCGGTGTCTAAGTGTCGATCTGTAAGGCCAATTGAAAAGAGAATAGAGTGAGACTCAGCGCTGGTGTCTAAGTGTCGTTCTGTAGGGCCAATTGAAAAGAGAAGAGAGCGAGACGGAGCGCTGGTGTTTTAGCGTCGTTCTGTAAGGCCAATTGAAAAGAGAAGAGAGTGAGACAGAGCGCTGGTGTCTTAGCCCAGTTCTGTGAGGCCAATTGAAAAGAGAATAAAGTGAGGCGGAGCGCTGGTGTCTTAGCGTCGTTCTGTGAGGCCAATTGAAAAGAGAAGCAGTTTGAGACGAAGCGCTGGTTTCTTAACGTCGTTCTGTGAGGCCGATCGAATAGAAAAGAGAGTGAGACGGAGCGCTGGTGTCTTAGCGTATTTCTATAAGGCCAATCGAAGAGAGAAAAGAGTGAGACAGAGCGCTGGTGTCTTAGCGTCGTTCTGTTAGGCCAATTGAAAATAGAATAGAGTTAGAAGGAGCGCTGGTGTCTTAGTGTCGTTCTGTGAGTCCAATTAAAAAGAGAATAGAGTGAGACAGAGCGCTCTTGTCTAAACGTAATTCTGTGAGGTCAATTGAAAAGAGAATAGAGTGAGACGGAGCTCTGGTGTCTTAGCGTCGTTCTGTGAGGCCAATTGAAAACAGAATAGAGTGAGACGGAGCGCTGTTGTCTAAACGTAATTCTGTGAAGCCAATTGAAAAGAAAATAGAGTGAGACGGAGCGCTGGTGTTTTAGCGTCGTTCTGTTAGGAAAATTTAAAAAAGAAGAGAGTGAGACGGAGCGCTGGTGTCGTAGTGTCGTTCTGTGAGGCCAATTGAAAAGAAAAGAAAGTGAGACGGAGCGCTGGTGTCTTAGCGTCGTTCTGTTAGGCAAATTTTAAAAAGAAGAGAGTGGGACGGAACGCTGGTGTCTTAGTGTCGTTCTGTTTAGTGTAGGTTACTCGAAGTATAAAAAGAGAAAAAATATATAAAGAAAACCACTTCGACAACAGTAAGAATCTTTCTCTACAATTCATAATTTAAGCTTTATTTTTATATTTTAACTATATTTTCGCGAAAGTGTGGTATTATGGGGGTGGGTGGAGTAAGGAAAGTTAAGGTTACTCGAAGTATAAAAAGAGAAAAAATATATAAAGAAAACCACTTCGACAACATAAGAATCTTTCTTTACATTTCATAATTTAAGCTTTATTTTTATATTTTAACTATATTTTCGCGAAAGTGTGGTATTATGGTGGTGGGTGGAGTGAGGAAAGTTTAGGTTACTCGAAGTATAAAAAGAGAAAAAATATATGAAGAAAACCACTTCGACAACATAAGAATAATTCTGTACAATTAATAATTGAAGCTTTTTTTTATGTTTTAAGCATATTTTCGCGAAAGTGTGGTATTATGGTGGTGGGTGGAGTGAGGAAAGTTTAGGTTACTCGAAGTATAAAAAGAGAAAAAATATATAAAGAAAACAACTTCGACAACATAAGAATATTTCTGTACAATTCATAATTTAAGCTTTATTTTAGTATTTTAAGAATATTTTCGCGAAAGTGTGGTATTATGGTGGTGGGTGGAGTGAGGGAAGTTTAGGTTACTCGAAGTATAAAAAGAGAAAAAATATATAAAGAAAACCACTTCGACAACATAAGAATATTTCAGTACAATTCATAATTTAAGCTTTATTTTTATATTTTAAGCATATTTTCGCGAAAGTGTGGTATTATGGTGGTGGGTGGAGTGAGGAAAGTTTAGGTTACTCGAAGTATAAAAACAGAAAAAATATATAAAGAAAACCACTTCGACAACAGTAAGAATCTTTCTCTACAATTCATAATTTAAGCTTTATTTTTATATTTTAAAATTTTTTTCGCGAAAGTGTGGTATTATGGTGGTGGCTGGAGTGAGGAAAGTTTAGGTTACTCGAAGTATAAAAAGAGAAAAATTATCTAAAGAAAACCACTTCGACAACAGTAAGAATCTTTCTCTACAATTCATAATTTAAGCTTTATTTTTATATTTGAAGCATATTTTCGCGAAAGTGTGGTATTATGGTGGTGGGTGGAGTGAGGAAAGTTTAGGTTACTCGAAGTATAAAAAGAGAAAAAATATATAAAGAAAACCACTTCGACAACATGAGAATATTTCTGTACAATTCATAATTTAAGCTTCATTTTTATATTTTAACCATATTTTCGCGAAAGTGTGGTATTATGGTGGTGGCTGGAGTGAGGAAAGTTTAGGTTACTCGAAGTATAAAAAGAGAAAAAATATATAAAGAAAACCACTTCGACAACAGTAAGAATCTTTCTCTACAATTCATAATTTAAGCTTTATTTTTATATTTTAACTATATTTTCGCGAAAGTGTGGTATTATGGTGGTGGGTGGAGTGAGGACAGTTTAGGTTACTCGAAGTATAAAAAGAGAATAAATATATAAAGAAAACCACTTCGACAACAGTAAGAATCTTTCTCTACAATTCATAATTTAAGCTTTATTTTTATATTTTAACTATATTTTCGCGAAAGTGTGGTATTATGGTGGTGGGTGGAGTGAGGACAGTTTAGGTTACTCGAAGTATAAAAAGAGAAAAAAACTGAAATTAACATGAAGGGAGAAAACGATAAAAATCTTTACCGGCTGTTGTAGCTTCTTCACAAATATAGCTGGGTTGCAACGAATTGCTTCGTTGCTTACAAGTAAACAAATCGTCTTTGTAAAAGTAACAGAATTAATGAGGTTTCAATTAAACAGAGTAACTGAATTTATTATAAAAAGGTACATTCAATGTGCAATTCCTTTATCCACTGCACTCCAGTTAACACAGAGATGGGCAATTCGTGCACTCTTATAGATTTTCTAACATAGCTTTATTCAATCAAATTACGGACTCCAATATGAATGCAATATTAAAATTAGTTTAAGAATTTCATCAGTTCCCACCTCCACATCAAATTCTGGGAAATGAAATTCCTGCAAGAGTCTGGACGAGGGAAAAGATTTTAGAGTCCATAAAAGAATGTCTTTAAAAGTCACATGTACGTAGGTATTAATAGGAAAGTAATTTGTAAGGCTGGCAGAGTTCATGTTGTTATTGTTTGGAAGTAAGCCTGTGTGGCGAATGACATTGCGAGTAGGTCCACATGCAGCAGATCACAATCTTGGATAGTTACATCTTATTGTCGACGTTAATAGCCTGTGGCAAATGATGTGTTTGGTTTGTGTGACAAAGGAGTTTAATGGTCGAACTGAGCGACATCGGCGAGTAAAGCAACTGTCCCTTCTTGCGGCCAAAGAAAGCAAACAATGCCGATAGACTCTCTTAAATAATCTCCTGGTTACCAGTTCTTAGGTAAGATTTTTTCCATAGTTGGTTTAATCAGAATCAAAATTAAATGTTTGCTCCCATCAGTGTAAAGCTTATGAGTCAAGCATATATGTCAAACATCGTTAATGGCAGGTGCTGTTGTCGTAGTGACAACTACTCCCAATCTACTTGTTCCTCTTTACTTGTGTCATACAATTCTGTGGTTGGAGAGATATAAATACCGAGTTATGGTGATAATTGGAAGTAGAAAAAAGTGAACAACTTCAAAAATGGAATCAATTGTTTTTATGATCCATATTTTAGTTGTCAATTTAATAGTTTCAGCATATTTTATTTTTATTTTAAATATGGCTTGTTTGAAAGTACATGGCATAAATTATTGATATGACAAAACATTAAAAAAATCTCAACACTTAAAAGAATGCCATAGACATTATTCAGTAATTCCAGGGAACGTTTACATATGTTTACATACAAGCATATAGCAATGAAAACAAAGTAACAACTCGAAAACAATGAAGTATTAAAAAAATTTATTGTTCGCGAACCCGAATGTAAATTGTGTCTATTGAGAATGTGAATAACAGAGTCTGCAAATAATGTGTAAATAGAGAGCAAAGTGTTACATATCAAGTAGTGTGTTTGTGAGAGTGCACATCATGTGTGGTGCATACATAAAGGTGACACCCAGATAAAAAGTGAGGTGTGTTTGTCAAAGCCAATCCCAGAAAACAAATAGATGGTCTGTGTCTCATTATATACAACAGATCGTTGTGGCCTCTATGATCTATATCTTTTTTGTTTTTGCTGAGAATGAGCCATCCTACCAGATACCAGACACTCCAATAGCGAGTGAATGTCTGGCATTTACAAGTAGAGAAACTGAATTCTTACTAGACACCGCCCTCAAATGTCTTCAGTCTCTCTGTAGAAGAGTTTGTCAGGCCACTCTGATAAGAGGATACTTTACAGATGAAGTGCGTGTTTGCATGTGCTTTTTCAGATCAGTTTTTAGTGAAAAGAAACAGCAACAACTTTAACAAATTGTTTCATTTTGCTTCAGTCGAAGGTCTCACGATATCAATATGGTTTCGCTCCTATGTGTGTGCGCATGTGGGTTTTTAGATTAGAAGTGTGTGAAAATGCAGATTCACAAACTTTACAAGAATATGGTTTCTCTCCTGTGTGTGTGCGCATGTGAATTTTTATATAAGCATTGTCAGAAAATGCAGATCCACATACCTGACAAGAATATGGCTTCTCTCCTGTGTGTATTCGCATGTGAGTTTTTAGATTAGATCTCTCTGAAAATGCAGATCGACAAACTTGACAAGAATATTGTTTCTCTCCTGTGTGTGTGCGCAGGTGACGTTTTAGATGAGTACTGCTTGCAAATGCAGATCCACAAACTTCACAAGAATATGGTTTCTCTCCTGTGTGTGTGCGCATGTGACTTTTTAGAGAACCATTCACCGAAAATACAGATCCACAAACTTTACAAGAATATGGTTTCTCTCCTGTGTGTGTGCGCATGTGAAGTTTTAGATGAGTACTGCTTGCAAATGCAGCACCACAAACTTGACAAGAATATGGTTTCTCTCCTGTGTGTGTGCGCATGTGATATATTAGAGTATTTTTCTCAGAAAATGCAGATCCACAAACCTGACAAGTATATGGTTTCTCTCCTGTGTGTGTGCGCATGTGACTTTTTAGAATAGAACTGTCAGAAAATGCAGATCCACATACCTGACAAGAATATGGCTTCTCTCCTGTGTGTATTCGCATGTGAGTTTTTAGACTAGATCCATCTGAAAATGCAGATCGACAAACTTTACAAGAATATGGTTTCTCTCCTGTGTGTGTGCGCATGTGGGATTTTAGAGAATCATTCCGGGTAAATGCAGATCCACAAACTTCACAAGAATATGGCTTCTCCCCTGTATGTATTCGAATGTGAATTTTTAGATCAGAACTCTTCGCAAATGCAGATCGACAGATGTGACAAGAATATGGTTTCTCTCCTGTGTGTGTTCGCATGTGACTTTTAAGGGAAGAATTCTGTGAAAATAAAGATCCACAAACTTTACAAGAATATGGTTTCTCTCCTGTGTGTGTGCGCATGTGACTTTTTAGTTCAGAACTGCTTGCAAATGCAGATCCACAAACCTGACAAGAATATGGCTTCTCTCCTGTGTGTGTTCGAATGTGAGTTTTTAGATCAGAACTATTAGCAAATGCAGATCGACAAAATTGACAAGAATATGGTCTTTCTCCAGTATGTGTGTGCATGTTACTTTTTATGGAAGAATCCTCCGAAAATGCAGATCCACAAACCTCACAAGAATATGGTTTCTCTCTTGTGGGTGTGCACATCTGAATTTTTAGACTAGAATTCTCTAAAAATGCAGATCGACAAACGTGACAAGAATATGGCTATTCTCCTGTGTGTTCGCATGTGATATTTTAGATTAGAATTGTTCGAAAATGCAGATCTACAAACTTTACAAGAATATTGTTTCTCTCCAGTGTGTGCACATGTGACGTTTTAGAGAAGAATTATCCAAAAATGCTGATCCACAAACATGATTTCTAATTTTTTTTTCTAAGATTATTTTTCATACACAAAAGGCCGAGAAATTTTCTTTCAAACAGAACTTCTCTAAAAGAATGTATTGAGTTTTACAAAATTATGGCAGAACCTATCTAAAACAGATACAAGACTTTTCCTCAGTCTTTGCTGAGTAAGAAATCAAGATTTTCGATGAGTACAAATCTGTAAATAAAAAAGAGATATTAACAGAAATACAAGGGTTTTCCAAGATTTGACCACATTTAGATTGAATTGTAAACAATATCATATGTTGGATATTTTATGCTAGAGAGATTCTGCACTTATAATATTTATGAAAAAATTACAATATTAAAGATACGTGTTCATAAAAATACGTTATTAAGATATAACATGTGAGTTTCTTTTAGTTTTCTTCATACTGATGGTATAAGTGAAAATACTCCATGAACCACTTTACAGTTTACAAATCAACTTTAAATGTTATACACAGTGTAAAAGCTGATGTCATATAAATATCAATTCATTGTGATATGTTTGTATAATAAATACAAAAACCCTCGTAGGAATTTTTTACATTGTTTTTTTTCAATCAGTCAGGTAAGGGTCGAGCTAGGCTTGAACAGAGACTCATCTATCTAAACCGTAGGAGCTGGGCCTCCTGTCTGATGAGGATCTCGTAACAAAAAGTCTTCACAGACCTCTCTCAAAAAATTCTTCCAATCGGTCTGAATGTTCGAGGATCCAAGGCCGCATAATAAAAACAAAAGAAGCATGTCCTAACCCTGACCTTTGCAGTCACAAAACCACTTTGCACTGAAATGCCCGGAAAGGCGGCGTGGTGAAAGACCAAGACCGTCTTAATCAAGACACATGGTTAATCGAATAGTGTCCGACTTTGACTCTTCTAGCGATACGGACTATATACTAAGCGTCAACTTTGAGAGAGGAGAAAAAAACGACAGAACCATTTATGCAAGAATGACACTAGACCATAAACAGGTAAAATTCCAAGTCGACTGTGGTGCTACTGTTAATGTAATTCTACTGAAATATGTGTGCGATGTTAATCTGCAACCAGCGTCTAAGTTACAGATGTGGAATACGACCGAACTCATACCGCTCGGCAAATGCAAGATTACTTTGCACAACCCAAAGTACCTAAAAAAGTACTCTATTTAGATCATGGTGGTTAAAGAAAACCTAACCTCATTGCTGGGAAAACAGGCGAGTGAACAGATGAACTTAATAACGGTACATTATGACAACATCGCTAATTTTCACTCAGAACCAGTCTGTGAGCAACTGATGACAGAGTACTTGGACGTTTTTAATGGCGAACTGGGGTCGTTGCCTGGTCAAGTGCACCTACAGGTAGACTCCACCATAACACTCCATACTGCCCCAGCCAGACATATACAAGTATCTATGATTCCTCGCGTCATCACCCCTGTCGACGAACCAACCAACTGGAATAGTCGAATGATTACCGCCACAAAGAAGTCAGGGGATATCTGAATCTGCATCAATCCAAGACGGCTAAACAAAGCAATGAAGCATGAGCAATACCAACTACCATAGAGGAAGTACTACCCAAGTTAACAAATGCAAAATACTTCACTAAGGTAGACGTTGCGTCAGAATACTGGAATGTAGTGTTAGATGACAAGTCAAGCCGCCTTACAATTTTCCAAACAGGGTCCGGTCGATACCGGTGACTGAGGCTCCCCTTCGGAACTTGTGTGAGCTCTGAAATATTCCAAAAACGTCTCTATCAAGCCATAGACGAAAGGCAGAAGTAAAAAAGACTGCCATACGTTTCATGGGTCACCTCATTACCAGTGATGGCTACTCTGAGACACTTCGAAAATTGACGCGATCACCAAACTAAAGCGGCTCACATCGATCGAAGAGTTACAGAGACTCTGTGGGATGGTCAACTACCTAGCAAGGTTCTTACCAAGATTGTCGACCGTCATGGAGCTCATACAGCAACTGATGTGCAAGGATGTCCCATGGATATAGTCGCGAGCACGAGATACTGCATTGGCAGAAATGAAGCAGGCAGTCATCGAAGCACCTGTACTCGCTTACTACGATCCGAAAATGGCCCTCATAATACAGTGTTATGCCAGTTCAGAAGGACTTTGTGCAGCATTACTACAAGGCAAGCCAGTAGCATATGCAAGCAGAGCGCTGACTGATACCGAGCAGAGATTCACCCAAATCGAAAAGGAAATGTTGGCGATTGTGTTCTCACTGGAGAAACTCCACCAATACACTTATGGCAGACAAACAGAGATGCACACAGATCATAAACCACTGGAAGCTATAGTGAAAAAAACCCTTGCAAAAGCCCCTAAACGATTACAGGGAATGTTATTGCAGACTCAGAAGTATGACATCGACGTCGTGTACCTCAAAGGAAAACACATCTCATCTATATCGCTGATATGCTATGGCGGTCATACACGACAACCGAAAAGAAACATCAAGCAAAATTCGAGTCTGTCAACATGGTTAGCTTTCTACCCATCCAGGATGAAAGACTGACTCAGACCTGGAAAGCAACGAATCAAGATGAGGTATGTGATCAACTCAGGAAGACAATAGTACAGGGTTGGTCAACTGAGAAAATAGACCTTCCTGTTGTGCTGCACCCATATTTTCACACCCGTAATGAGTGACATCAGACGCTCAATTCACTCCTCACACATTGGCATAGATGGATGCCTACGCTGCGCCAGAGAATGTGTTTTCTGGCCGGGAATGTCATCAGAGATACGGGAATACATCTCCACTTAAGAAACCTGCTGCAAGTTCGCCACAGAGCAACCGAAAGAAACTTTGATGCCACATGATATACCTGATCAGGCATGGCAGAAAGTTAGCATTGATTTGTTTGAAAGTGAGACGGTGGAGTACCTCATAACTGTCGATTATTTCTCAAACTTCTGGGAGATCAATCGATTAGAAGACACAACAACCTCCACCATCATCCGCAAGTTGAACGCACACTTTGCGAGATACGGGATCCCCTGTCAGGTGATCTCCGACGCTGGACTGCAGTTCACCTCATCAACTTTTAAACACTTCTCGGAGAAACGGGACTTCGAACATCTCATGGCCAGCCCCTAGAACCAGCAAGCTAATGGAAAGGCCGACTCTGCTTTGAAAAGTGCTAAAATGCCTCATGCGGAAGAACAAAGACACTGGCAGCGACCAGTTCCTGGCACTACTCGACTTCAGGAATACCCCTACACAACATATGGGAAGCAGTCCCTCCAAGCGCCTGCTGAATCGCCGCACACGCTCACTTCTGCCCATGAGCAGCAACCTGCTGAAACCCAGGTCCACAAACTAGGGGGAAAAGGATAAAATGCTCCTCGAGCGTAAGCAATGCTTTCAGGCAGAGTACTACAATCATCGTACACACAACCTATCGACACTGACCCAAGGCGAGGTCATCAGGATGCGCCCATACAAGAAAGGCGACAGAGTATAGGAAAAGGGTGTTGTGAACCAACGCCTAGATGAACGTTCCTACATGGTCGAGACACCCAGCAGAAGCTACCGACGCAACAGGCATCACCTGCAAAGGTCCCCGGAACAACCACAAATGATAGAATGCACACCCACACCCAATCGTCAGCTAGAACAACCACATAACTATTTATTCCCCCTCTACCTCCACCTACAGGACCCTAGACACTTGTTCACCACACCAAGCAACCGACACTATGGAGTTTTTCCACGATGAACCCCCTGTCAGGACCCACACACGCACTGGCAGAGGAATACGAAGGCCAGCATACCTCAAAGACTACACAAACTGATAGCAGTCTGGCTAAACAATGTAACTCCATAGAGTAAGGACACTCCTCATCCATAAAAGGGAGGATGTTACATTATGCTCCCCACCCATGTACGTTGGACTATACCACCACCCCCCCTTTTCCCTGTTACTCCCAGCATGCATCTGAATCCGTTTCTGGCCTTTCTTGAAATAAAGCCTGCCTTCGGCCAGTATGTCTTATCTCTCTCCTACACTTGTGTTCTCTTTACTTATTAAATACATCGTAATGTAACAATGATAATAATAATAATAATAATAATAATAATAATAATAACAATAATAATAATAACACGATCACAAATTAAAAAATACGATATAGGTGTACGTGAGTTGACGTGAAAATTCCAAATGGTGTCCAGAAAAGCATTGAATTGATATTAATGTACAGAAGGTGACAACAAAACGCCATCTTGAATTGATCGAAACTAGTAAACTTATACACTTATTTATTTTTATATTAAAATTCTGTTTTAATAAAATTTATAAAATACCTTTTTCAGTGAAATCATTGTTCAAAGCGTAGCAGCGCCGCAGAAACTGCTCTTACAGTTAGTCGTACTTGAACATTGCCTTGTAATATTGTGGGAAAGATGGTAAGGAAATTTTTTATAACAAATAGAAATTTTAAAATATTATACTTACTTGTAAAAGATTATTGATGTATTTACGTGAGTTAGGGTTAAAATCAAAATGGCGACCAGAAAAGCAGCTTCGCAGAAAACTACAAAGTAAAAATATATATTATGACAATAAGACAGATCACTTTCAATTCAGTTCAATTTAATGTATTTATTTCGTTTATGGGTTAGGCTTAGAAAGTATAAAATAAAAAAAAACAATTAATTTTGCTCGTTTACGTCCATTTTTATAGTTTACGTCCATTGTTGGAGATTTGACAAACAAGTTTGAATTATCTCCCCCTTTCAACTCACTCTTCTAAATTAAAGACGAAAACATTTTATGGAAATGTTTAAAAAGTAATAATGGTTCTTCTTTAAGCATATCTGTAAAAAAAAAGCTAAAGAAATTGTTTACCAATGATTTCCTTAGAATTTGAAATAACTTTCTTTCAAATGTTAAAATTATTTTTACGTTAACGTTACGAAATCCTTCAATTTGATCAATTATTTTTACATGATGATTGATTAAAAACTTGAACAATTACATTACTCGATTTATTTTTATAGAATTAATTTAATTTTAAAATACATTAATTCTTTAAAAATAAAACTTAATGGGTATTTTTTATTTTAAGCTAAAATAGTATTTAATTTTTAGTGTGAAAAAGTAAATAAATATTCATTGAAAAAAATTAAAACATTAACAAATTGTTAACGTTTTAATTTTTTGTTAATAACAATTATTTATAATTAAATAAATAAAATTCAATTTTAAAGAAAATGTCATATTTGAACTATTTATTCATTAATAAATTTTAAACTTTTTAAAGAATATTTATTAATGAAAAAAACAAAGAAAAACTTACGTTTTATCTTTCCAATGAATTGTGAAATTAACAGAATTGATGAAAATTAAGTGGGAGTGGTGGGAGGTCTAATTGCGCCTGTTTATTACATAGCGTGCCTTCCATAGCCTTGCGAATCGATCGTTAGTAGAAATTATTCAATTTTTTAAATTCTTTTTTTCGTTAACTTACTGAGTCACAAATGTGTAAATGTTTGGTTTATTTTCAAGATTATAAACAAGAAATTCTTGCGCTGATGATGACTCGTTTCTCTATGAAAGGGAAATATAATTACGTCGCATTTTTTATTTTTCCAAAAACTTTAATCATTAAAATCGCATGAAATATTTTTTGCAATTATATTATTTTTTTGGTGAAAATATTGATTAAACAATGCTTTATTCAATAATAATACTGCTAATTCAAAAAATTAATTTTTCTTCGAGTTATAGTGATTTTATTAACACGGTATTTACTGGCCTTTTTCGTAATATATATGAAATATTTTGAAAAAAAAATTTATTTGTTAACATCTACGATCCTTTATTTACATAAGTAACAATTAAAAAATTATGCATTTTTTTTATTAATATATAAAAATATAACTTTAGTAAAGGTGTATTTTCTTTTAAAAAAATAATACATTTTCACTAAGATTTTTAAAAAATAAATGGTTTCATTATATTCCTTGATTGTTGATTAATAAATATTGAAAATTTCAGTAAAATTGGTTGATTTCCTGAAATTTAGTGTATTTTTAAGTGAAGGGGGGGGGTCAAAATGTTTTTTTATTTTTGGGAATCGGACATTGATTTGCACGTACCTACTATTTATAAACATATTCAAATAAGATTTTTCTGTTTTATGTTGAATTATTTTATTTTACAAGTTTTACGGCTAGGTTAGAGTTTATTGTAATATTGTGGCAAAGATGGGTAGGACATTTTTCATAAAAAATAGAAATTTTAAAATATTATACTTACTTGTAAAAGATTATTGATGTATTTACGTGAGTTGGGGTTAAAATCAAGATGGCGACCAGAAAAGCAGCTTCGCAGAAAACTACAAATTAAAAATATATATTATGACAATAAGACAGATCACTTTCAATTCAGTTCAATTTAATTGCATTTATTTCGTTTATGGGTTAGGCTTAGAAAGTATAAAATAAAAAAAAACAATTAATTTTGCTCGTTTACGTTCATTTTTATAGTTTACGTCCATTGTTGGAGATTTGACAAACAAGTTTGAATTATCGACAAAAAAGTTTGAATTATCTCCCCCTTTCAACTCACTCTTCTAAATTAAAGACGAAATCATTTCATATGTACACTATAATGCAGAAGCACCAACACGTTTCCTGATTTTCTTTAACACCTATTTGATTACTTATTTTTAACAAAAACAGAAAGTATTTTATATCAGAAACCAAATCTAACCGGGCATCGTTTGCTGCGGACTTTGAGTCGGGGATTCTTATAGTTTGTCCATAAAGCTGATAAAAGAATTCTAAAACCATACAAAAAAACCTTCAAGAAATATTATACTTACTAGTGATATCATACTGATTAGGGATGTACTTGCCAACCGAGTGATAGAACTTTCCAAGGGGAAAATTCAAGATGGTGACCAGAAAAGCAGCTTCGCAGAAAAGAACAGGGGAAGAAAAAAAATTCAAGAAATAAAGAAAACTAATTCGACAACAGTATCGGTCACTTTCAGAAATAAAAGTTAATTTAGTTTATTTTTATTTATTTAAATATTTGGTGCTTCTGCAGAGACGGGGTCCACTGTTTCGATCGACGGCGGCGGAAACTGCCGACACCTCTTCGGGAGAAATCGTGATCGACGGAAAGAAATTTGATTTTTGGGGAGATAACTAATATTGGGTTAATTACTTTTTCACGAAATGGCCGTAAACCAGTTAAACTTTGACAAGTTCTTGCATTTACTCGGGGATAATTGCAAAATTGTTGATTTTTTGCAAGCGCATAATTTCATTTCAGGTGCGAGACATGTATATGTGGTGCTGATATGAGATTCATCCCAGTTCATCAATTGTTTACTTTTTTTCTTTTTTTTCAAATCAAAGTTTTACTTATTACGTTTTTTTTATTTCAATAAAAAGTTTGCTACTTATTTGATATACATAATGTTTATCAAAGTTTTATTTAATTTGTTTTTTGTTAAATTTCAAATGTTTACCAAAATTTTATTTATTTATTTGCTGTACATAATGTTTACTTTGTTTCAATAAATAAATGTTCATATTTACTTCTTTTTTTTTTTTCAAATCAAAGTTTTACTTATTACGTTTTTTTTTATTTCAATAAAAATTTTGCTATTTATTTGATGTACATAATAAAAATAATAAAATGAAAGAAATAAAGAAAACTAATTCGACAAAAGTATCGGTCACTTTCAGAAATAAAAGTTAATTTAGTTTATTTTTATTCATTTAAATATTCCACTATTTTAATGGTGTCTTTTTTAATAACACAGTAATAATTTGTTATAAGAAAACAGCTTCGCATAAAACTAGAATTTAAAAAATACATTTTGACAACAGGATCGATATTATTAAACTATAATTCGAAGGAAAAATAATAATAATAATAAAATTCGCGTAAAGAAATGCTAACAAAAAAGTTTAATTTTTCATTTCTGGTCATCCGTACGTCAGATGACCCGGAAGTCACAAAGACATAAAAATCTTTAATTTAACTAAGATTTTTTAGATTAAAATAATAATTGGAAAAGATAATACAAGGATTTTGTGAAAGCAAGAAATTCTCAAGCAGCAGCAGCAGCAACAACAACAATAATAATAATAAAAATAAAAATAAAAATAATAATAATAACAATAATAAAAACAATAATAATAATAATAATAATAAAAATAAAAAAAATAATAATAACAATAATAAAAACAATAATAATAATAACAATAATTATAATAGTAACAATAATAAAAAAAATAATAATAATAACAATAATAAAAATAATGATACTAATAAAATCAATAATAATAATAATAAAAATGATAATAATAACAATAATAAAAACAATAATAATAATGATAATAATAACAATAATGATAATAACAATAATAATAATAATAATAATAATAAAAACAATGATAATAATAAAAACAATAATAATAATAATAATAATAATAATAATAATAATAATAATAATAATAATAAAAATCCTGCAAAATCGTGGACTTTGCCGTTCCAGCAGACCACAGAGTGAAGATCAAAGAGACGGAAAAAAGAAGCAAATATACTGAACTTGCCAGAGAACTGAAAGGAATATGGAACATGAAGAAAGTCAGTATAACACCAATAATCATAGGAGCACTAGGAACAATCCCCAAAAACATGGAGAAAAGACTAGGAGAAATAGGAATCAAAGGGATAACTGAGACCATACAAAGGACAGTAATGATCAAAACAGCTACAATCCTGAGAAATGTCCTCGAATGCGGAAACCAACCCACATAAGCAACGAATGGAGAACAAAACAACAGAACCAGGGAAAATACAACCGCACGAATGAGGCGCAAGCATAGGCTGACGCCACAAAAATTATGGACAGAGGGTCGAGGAGGGAAAGCGCAAACCAGACCTCCACTGGAAGAGCGCGGACAGCTCTGGGACCTTGGGAAGGCTTGTTGCCACTCGGGCCCCAGAGGGGACCAATGGCCCTTATCAGCGGGAAATTGTTGGTAGGTGGCTGTTGCGATTACCGCAAGGTCATCAGCGATGATGAACGAAAAGAGGTGGAGCATACTGGAGGCCTGAGGAGACTTGTTGTCACTCGGACTCCAGGGAATACCACAGGTTGTCGGCAGTGGGCGACCACTGACGATGACCAGTGTGATAACTCCTAGTGAGTAAATAATAATACGGGAGAGGCGCAAGCATAGGCTGATGCCACGAAAATTATGGATAGAGGATCGAGGAGGGAAAGCACAAACCAGACCTCCACTGGAAGAGCGCGGACAGCTCTGGGACCTTGGGGAGGCTTGTTGCCACTCGGGCCCCAGAGGGGACCAATGGCCCTTATCAGCGGAAAATCGGTGGTAGATAGCTGTTGCGATACCGCAAGGTCATCAGCGGTGATGAACGAAAAGAGGTGGAGCATACTGGAAGTCTGAGGGGACTTGTTGTCACTCAGACTCCAGGGAATACCACAGGTTGTTGGCAGTGGGCGATCACTGACGATGACTAGTGTGATAACTCCTAGTGAGTAAATAATAATAATAATAATAAAAATAATAATAATAATAATAATAATAATAATAATAATAATGCATACTGGTTTTTAAAATTCACGACCCTGCATGAAAGACTAGTGCAGAAACTGAGTGGATGTATCTGCAAAACAGACGTACCAGAATGGATGACGGAAGGAAGAATAACATTAATACAAAAAGACCCCAAAAAGAGAACGACCCCCTGCAACTACAGACCAATAACATGTCTACCAATAATGTGGAAAATTCTCACAGCACAACTGAGAGAAGAAATATACCAATCCCTGGACAAACGTGGACTGCTCTCCGAGGAACAAAAAAGAATGCCGGAAAGGACAAAGAGGGGCACATGATCTACTATACATTGATCAAAAGACCCTGAAGGAGGTGAAGAGCAGACAAAAGAACATAACCATGGGATGGATTGACTACAAGAAAGCCTACGACAGAACCCCCCAAACGTGGATAATTGAATGCTTAAAAATATACAAGATACCAGACAGGATTATTAATCTCATCCAGAAAGCGATGGAAACATGGAGACTAAAACTGACAGCCGGAGGACAACACCTGTCTGAGATAAAAATACAGAGAGGCATTTTTCAAGGAGACTCTCTATCACCACTACTGTTTATAATAGCCATGATGCCACTCAACTACATACTCAGAAAGTGTGATGCCGGATACAGGTTTACGGATACAGAACAAAGAATAAACCACCTGATGTACATGGATGACCTTAAACTGTTTGCAAAAAACAAAAAAAGAACTGGAAAAGCTGATAAATACAACCAAGATATTCAGCCAGGATATCCAAATGGAGTTTGGAATAGAAAAATTTGCACTACTAGAGATTAAAAGAGGAAAACTGGAGACGATAGAAGGTATAGAACTCCCCAACCAAGAAGAGATGAGGGCGCTAGGAGAACAAGTAGTTATAAATACCTGGGAGTTCTGGAAGCAGACACAATCAAATATACAGAAATGAAAGAGAAGATTGGAAAAGAATATCTACGAAGAACAAGGAAACTCTTAGAAACTAAACTATATAGCAGAAACCTAGTAAAAGGGATATACACATGGGCTGTATCA
This sequence comes from Sepiola atlantica, assembly GCA_963556195.1. Taxonomy (NCBI): domain Eukaryota; kingdom Metazoa; phylum Mollusca; class Cephalopoda; order Sepiida; family Sepiolidae; genus Sepiola; species Sepiola atlantica. The sequence continues at coordinate 712,214 of CAUVYP010000165.1, forward strand.
CTAATAAGATACTCTGGACCATTCATAGGCTGGACCAAAGAAGAACCCAGGCACCTTGACCTGAGGACTAGAAAACTAATGACTATGACTAATGACTATGCACAATGCATTGCACATAAAAGACGATACGGAGAGACTCTACATGAAAAGAAACGAAAGAGGTAGAGCACTGGTAAGTATAGAAGACTGTGTGGAAGACACCAAAAAAGAGCTGGAGAAATATGTAACACAGAACACGGAAAGACTGATCACAACAGCAAGAGACACCAGCCCAACAAACAACTCCGGAAGCAGTGAAACCAGAAACAAAAAGACAAGAAAGGAAAAGTGGGACGAAAAACAACTACATGGACGCTTTATAAGACTCACAAGTGATGAAACCATTAAAATAGCTAGGCATGGCTAAGAAAAGGACACTTGAACAGAGAAACGGAATTTCTGCTGACGGCCGCACAGAACAATGCGATTAGGACTAACTTTATAAAAGCAAAGATAGATAAAACCCAGGAAAACAGCAAATGCCGATTATGTGGACAAAGAGAGGAAACGATAAATCATATAATAAGTGAATGCAGCTAGCTAACCCAAAAGGAATACAAGAACAGACATGACAGCGTGGAAAAAGAAGTACACCGGGAAATGTGCAAACAAATGAATTTCGAATAGGTAAAAAAACGGTCCAGACACAAACCAGAAACGAGTGAGACGGAGCGTTGGTGTCTTAGTGTTGTTCTGTGAGGCCAATCGAATAGAGAATAGAGTGAGACTGAGCGCTGGTGTTTTAGCGTCGTTCTGTGAAGCCAATTGAAAAGAGAATAGAGTGAGAGGGAGCTCTGGTGCCTTAGCGTCGTTCTGTTAAGCCAATTGAAAAGAGAATAGAGTGAGACGGGGCTCTGGTGTGTTAGTGTCGTTCTGTGAAGCCAATTGAAAAGAGAATAGAGTGAGACGGAGTCCTGGTGTCTTTGCGTCGTTCTGTGAGACTAATTTAAAAGAGAATAGAGTAAGACGGCGTGCTGGTGTCTTAGCGTCGTTCTGTGAGGCCAATTGAAAAGAGAATAGAGTGAGACGGAGCGTTGGTGTCTTAGCGTGGTTCTGTGAGGCCAATGGAAAAGAAGAGAGTGAGACGGAGCGCTGGTGTCTTAGCGTCGTTCTGTGAGGCCAATTTACAAGAGAAGAGAGTGAGACGGAACGCTGAGTGTCTTAGCGTCGTTCTGTGAGGCCAATTGAAAAGAGAAGAGAGTGAGACGGAGACCTGGTGTCTTTGCGTCGTTCTGTGAGACTAATTTAAAAGAGAATAGAGTGAGACGGCGTGCTGGTGTCTTAGCGTCGTTCTGTGAGGCCAATTGAAAAGAGAAGAGAGTGATACAGAGCGCTGGTGTCTTAGCGTCGTTCTGTTAAGCCAATTGAAAAGAGAAGAGAGTGAGACGGAGCGCTGGTGTGTTAGCGTCGTTCTGTGAGGCCAATTGAAAAGAGAATAGAGTGAGACGGAGCGCTGGTGTCTTCGTGTCGTTCTGTGAGGCCAATTGAAAAGAGAAGAGAGTGAGACGGAGCGCTGGTGTCTTAGCGTCGTTCTGTAAGGCCAATTGAAAAGAGAATAGAGTGAGACGAAGCGTTGGTGTCTTAGCGTGGTTCTGTGAGGCCAATTGAAAAGAGAAGCAGTTTGAGACGGAGCGCTGGTGTTTTAACGTCGTTCTGCGAGGCCGATCGAATAGAAAAGAGAGTGAGACGGAGCGCTGGTGTCTTAGCGCTTTTCTATGAGGCCAATCGAAGAGAAAATAGAGTGAGACAGAGCGCTGGTGTCTTAGCGTCGTTCTGTTAAGCCAATTGAAAAGAGAAGAGAGTGAGACGGAGCGCTGGTGTGTTAGCGTCGTTCTGTAAGGCCAATTGAAAATAGAATAGAGTTAGACGGAGCGCTGGTGTCTTAGTGTCGTTCTGTGAGGCCAATTAAAAAGAGAATAGAGTGAGACGGAGCGCTGGTGTCTTTCCGTCGTTCTGTGAGGCCAATTGAAAAGTGAATAGAGTGAGACAAAGCGCTGGTGTGTTAGCGTCGTTCTGTAAGGCCAATTGAAAAGAAAAGAGAGTGAGACAAAGCGCTGGTGTCTTAGCGTCGTTCTGTTAGGCAAATTTAAAAAAGACGAGAGTGGGACGGAATGCTGGTGCCTTAGTGTCGTTCTGTAAGGCCAATTGAAAAGAGAAGAGAGTGAGACGGAGCGCTGGTGTCTTAGCGTCGTTCTGTGAGGCCAATTGAAAAAAGAGAGTGATACAGAGCGCTGGTGTCTTAATGTCGTTCTGTGAGGCCAATTGAAAAGAAAAGAGAGTGAGACGGAGCGCTGGTGTTTTAGCGTCGTTCTGTAGGGCCAATTGAAAAGAAAAGAGAGTGAGACGGAGCGCTGGTGTCTTAGCGTCGTTCTGTTAGGCCAATTGAAAAAAGAAGAGAGTGAGACGGAGCGCCGGTGTCTAAGCGTCGTTCTGAAAAGAGAAGAGAGCGAGACGGAGCGCTGGTGTGTTAGCGTCGTTCTGTTAGGCCTATTTAAAAGAGAAGAGAGTGAGACGGAGCGCTGGTGTGTTAGCGTCGTTCTGTGAGATTAATTTAAAAGAGAATAGAGTGAGACGGAGCGCTGGTGTCTTAGCGTCGTTCTGTGAGGCCAATTGAAAAGAGAATTAAGACGGAGCGCTGGTGTCTTAGCGTCGTTCTGTGAGGCCAATTGAAAAGATAAGAGAGTGAGACGGAGCGCTGGTGTCTTAGCGTCGTTCTGTTAGGCAAATTTAAAAAAGAAGAGAGTGAGACGGAGCGCTGGTGTCTAAACGTCGTTCTGTGAGGCCAATTTACAAGAGAAAAGAGTGGGACGGAACGCTGGTGTCTTAGTGTCGTTCTGTGAGGCCAATTGAAAAGAGACGAGAGTGAGACGGAGCGCTGGTGTCTTAGCGTCGTTCTGTAATGCCAATTGAAAAGAGAAGACGATGAGACGGAGCGCTGGTGTCTTAGCGTCGTTCTGTAATGCCAATTGAAAAGAGAAGACGATGAGACGGAGCGCTGGTGTCTTAGCGTCGTTCTGTAAGGCCAATTCAAAAGAGAAGAGAGTGAGACGGAGCGCTGGTGTCTTAGCGTCGTTCTGTGAGGCCAATTGAAAAGAGAAGCAGTTTGAGACGGAGCGCTGGTGTCTTAACGCTTTTCTATGAGGCCAATCGAATAGAGAATAGAGTGAGACGGAGCGCTGGTGTGTTAGCGTCGTTCTGTGAGGCCAATTAAAAAGAGAATAGAGTGAGATAGAGCGCTCTTGTCTAAACGTAATTCTGTGAGGTCAATTGAAAAGAGAATAGAGTGAGACGGAGCGCTCTTATCTTAGCGTCGTTCTGTGAGGCAAATTAAAAAAAGAAGAGAGTGAGACGGAGCGTTGGTGTCTTAGTGTTGTTCTGTGAGGCCAGTCGAATAGAGAATAGAGTGAGATGGAGCGCTGGTGTTTTAGCGTCGTTCTGTGAGGCCAATTGAAAAGAGAATAGAGTGAGACGGAGCTCTAGTGTCTTAGCGTCGTTCTGTGAAGCCAATGTAAAAGAGAATAGAGTGAGACGGAACTCTGGTGTGTTAGTGTCGTTCTGTTTAGCCAATTGAAAAGAGAACAGAGTGAGACGAAGCGCTGGTGTTTTAGCGTCGTTCTGTGAGGCGAATTGAAAAGAGAATAGAGTGAGACGGAGCGCTAGTGTTTTAGCGTCGTTCTGTGAGGCCAATCGAATAGAGAATAGAGTGAGACGGAGCGCTGGTGTCTTAGATGCGTTCTGTGAGGCCAATGGAAAAGAAAAAGAGAGTGAGATGAAGCGCGGGTGTCTTAGTGTCGTTCTGTGAGACCCATGGAAAGGAGAACAGGGTGAGACGGAGCGCTGGTGTCTTAGTGTCGTTCTGTGAGGCTCATTGAAAGGAGAAGAGAGTGAGACGGAGCGCTGGTGTCTTAGTGTCGTTCTGTTAGGCCAATTGAAAAGAGAAGAGAGGGAGACGGAGCGCTGGTGTCTTAGCGTCCTTCTGTGAGTCCAATTGAAAAGAGAAGAGAGTGAGACGGAGCGCTGGTGTCTTAGTGTCGTTCTGTTAGGCCAATCGAAAAGAGAAGAGAGTGAGACGGAGCGCTGGTGTCTTTGCGTCGTTCTGTGAGGCCAATTGAAAAGAGAAGAGAGTGAGACGGAGCGCTGGTGTCTTTGCTTCGTTCTGTGAAGCCAATTGAAAAGAGAATAGAGTGAGGCGGAGCTCTGGTGTGTTAGCGTCGTTCTGTTAAGCCAATTGAAAAGAGAATAGAGTTAGACGGAGCTCTGGTATATTAGTGTCGTTCTGTTAGGCGAATTGAAAAGAGAATAGAGTGAGACGGGGCTCTGGTGTGTAAGCGAAGTTCTGTGAGACTAATTTAAAAGAGAAGAGAGTGAGACGGAGCGCTGGTGTCTTAACGTCGTTCTGTGAGGCCAATTGAATTGAGAATAGAGTGAGACGGAGCGCTGGTGTCTTTGCGTCGTTCTGTGAGACTAATTTAAAAGAGAAGAGAGTGATACAGAGCGCTGGTGTCTTAGCGTCGTTCTGTGAGGCCAATTGAATAGAGAAGAAAGTGAGACGGAGCGCTGGTGTTTTAGCGTCGTTCTTTGATGCCAATTGAAAAGAGAATAGAGTGAGACGGAGCGCTGGTGTCTTAGCGTCGTTCTGTTAGGCCAATTGAAAAGAGAAGAGAGTTAGACGGAGCGCTGGTGTCTAAGCGTCGTTCTGTAAGGCCAATGGAAAAGAGAATAGAGCGAGACGGAGCGCTGGTGTGTTAGCGTCGTTATGTTAGGCCAATTGAAAAGAGAAGAGAGTGAGACGGAGCGCTGGTGTCTTAGCCTTGTTCTGTGAGGCTAATTGAAAAGAGAATAGAGTGAGACGGAGCGCTGGTGTCTTAGCGTCGTTCTGTGAGGCCAATTCAAAAGAGAAGAGAGTGACCCGGAGAGCTGGTGTCTTAGCCTTGTTCTGTGAGGCTAATTGAAATAAGAATAGAGTGAGATAAAGCGCTGGTGTCTTAGCGTCGTTCTGTGAGGCCAATTGAAAAGAGAATAGAGTGAGACGGAGCGCTGGTGTCTTAGCGTCGTTGTGTGAGGCCAATTGAATAGAAAAGAGAGTGAGACGGAGCGCTGGTGTCTTAGCGCTGTTCTGTGAGGCCAATTGAAAAGAGAATAGAGTGAGACACACCGCTGGTGTGTTAGCGTCGTTCTGTGAGGCCAATTCAAAAGAGAATAGAGTGAGACAAAGCGCTGGTGTCTTAGCGTCGTTCTGTTAGGCCAATTGAAAAGAGAAAAGAGTGAGACGGAGCGCTGGTGTCTTAGCGTCGTTCTGTGACACCAATCGAATAGAAAAGAGAGTGAGACGGAGCACTGGTGTCTTAGCGCTGTTCTGTGAGACCAATCGAATAGAGAAAAATGTCAGACGGAGCGCCGGTGTCTTTGCCTCGTTCTGTGACACTCATTGAAAAGAGAAGAGAGTCAGACAAAGCGCTGGTGTCTTAGCGTCGTTCTGTGAGGCCAATTGAAAAGACAAGAAAGTGAGACAGAGCGCTAGTGTCTTAGCGTCGTTCTGTGAGGCCAATTGAAAAGAGAAGAGAGTGAGACGGAGCGCTGGTGTCTTAGTGTTGTTCTGTGAGGCCAATGGAAAAGAGAATAGAGTGAGACGGAGCGCTGGTGTGAGAGCATCGTTCTGTGAGACTAATTTAAAAGAGAATAGAATGAGACAGAGAGCTGGTGTCTTAGCGTCGTTCTGTGAGGCCAATTGAAAAGAGAAGAGAGTGTAACGGAGCGCTGGTGTTTTAGCGTCGTTCCGTGAGGCCATTCTAATAGAGAAAGGAGTGAGATTAGGCGCTGGTGTATTAGCGTCGTTCTGTGAGTCCAATTTAAAAAAGAAGAAAGTGAGACGGAGCGCTGGTGGCTTAGCGTCGTTCTGTAATGCCAATTGAAAAGAGAAGAGGATGAGACAGAGCGCTGGTGTTCTAGCATCGTTCTGTGAGGCCATTCGAATAGAGAAGAGAGTGAGACGGAGCGCTGGTGTCTTAGCGTCGTTTAGTTCGGCCAATTGAGTTAAGAAGTTAGTGATTTTTCGTTTACACCGGTTTTTATAATCAGAAGGGCATATAACTCTGGTGTGGCTGTTCAGCGCCACATGTCGATGAAAAAGGGACACCTAACGGCCAACCGGTGCAGTTATGCTTGAAAGGAAGAAGTAACTGCTGCAGATATACATTTAATGTCAAACGATCACTAAATCGTAGGCTATTGTCTAACCAGGTAGCGTTTTAAGGGGATATAAACAAAATATTTGTTTTTGCTATGAAATAAATTGTGTATATTGTAGGAGGTGGCTTAATAAAATACTAGGTCCATGTGGCACCACCTCGTCTCCACCAAACCTCTTAACTCTACCGCTTACCCTAAGTCCGGGTTGAAACGGTAACTCACCAAAATTCTTGTCTCTTATACAGCCAAGAACTAGTAATAACACATATATATATTTAGTCGACTTTTCGGTTCCATAAATAGAACCACTGGTAAAAGTGGCACGTTAAAAATGGCACAGCTGAAAATTGCAAAATTTAATGCAAATAAAAATGGCACAAAGCAAGAGCACTGACAACTTAATTAAGTTATCGCCTACTTCATCTTCCGCACAGAACCGATATTTATTATCTGTGCCCCTTTCCGTGCTCTTGCTTTGTGCCATTTTTATTTTCATTGAATTTTGCCATTTTCAGCTGTGCCATTTTTCACATGTTACTTTTACCAGAATTACCATGAATCACTAGCAATAATGTTTCTTCCGGTAGCATAGTTTCGCTAGTATATATTTATGATGGACGTACATATATTACACTACCTCAAAAGAAGGAGATAACACCTGGGAGGATTGTCTCATAACAACAGAACGGACACTATAGTTCCCAAGTGATTTAATATTCAATAGTATCCTGTCTCACCCAATTGAAGGTAATCCGTGGATGGTGGTATAATGACCACAGAACAGATACTATATTACCCCTACCAAAAAAGGAGGCGGTAATGCCTGGTAGGATGAACATCGAACAGATACTATACTGCAGTTATTTTACGTTTTCGACAGAATATTAAATATTATTTATCGAAAATATTATTTATCGAAAATATTATTTTTCGAAAATATTATTTTTCGAAAATATTATTTATCGAAAATATTATTTATATTTACGTTTTAATATGTTATGATTTGCTTCCAAGAATTGAGCAATAAAGTTTACTTAATTTGAGGGAAAGACACAAAAGTAGCCGAATGCTCAGAAACTTAGTATCCGTTTTGCTATGAACCGGCTTTTTACTACTTAAATGTCTGCGTAGAAGTTAAATAAAAAATCGATTAAACAAAAATGAAAGTATCTCAGTGTGAACATTGTCTGATATACAACTTGAGAATCGCACCGACCCTGTCTTACCTTTGCGTAATCCTGGACCGACCCACCCCCCATTCAAGGAACATGTAAAAAAGACAAACATTTTAGTCATCTCTCGAAACAACATCCTACGGAAACTGATCAACTCCAAACGGGGAGCCACAGCACACGGGGATGTAGTGCCTTGGCCTGTATTATTCCTTTGCAGATGATGCTTCCTGTTTGCGAAAGATCAACACACGTGAAAAACCTAAACAAATTGAACAAACCTTGTTGCTTAATCACTGGTTGCCTGAACCCTACAAACCTGAACAACCTGCATCTCCTCACTGGCCCTGACACTACAGATCTGAGACCGGAAGTTGCAAGTCGTGTAGAGATCATGGACATTAACCAACGGTCCAACGTTAACCCTCCAGGCTGTAGTGGATTGGGATCATAAATGGTTGGTAACTTTTAATGCCGCAAAGACAAAGCTCCTTTCCTTCAATAACTACAAGGAACCTATTCAACCACCGATTGTCATGGCAAATAACACCCTACCTGAGAGTTCATCATGTAAACTCCTCGGCCTAACATTCACAGGTAACATGAATTGGAACAAATACATTGAAGACATTGCCAAGGCTGCCGCAAAGATGGTTAGCTCCCTCTACCATGCTACTAAAATCCTCACACCTGACATTATCCTGTATCTCTACAAAGCCACCATCCGCCCATGCATGGAGTATTGTTGCCACATCTGGGCTGGTGCATCGTCTACTAGTCTCTTCCTCCTTGACAAGGTCCAAAAAAGAGTCGCCAACCCAATAGGTCCCTCACTGTCAACCAAGCTCTAGTCCCTGTCCCATCGCCGCAATTTAGCATCCTTATGTTTGTTTTACACATACTTCAATGGATTATGCTCCGATGAATTGACTACTCTGGTTCCCCCTCGACGTAAATTCACTAGACTTACTCGACAATCAACTAAATCTCATTCATTCACTGCGGAGGTCCCCAGATGTCGGAGAGCCTTCTACTCAAATAGCTTCTTTCCTCGTGCTGCTGGCCTCTGCCACTCCCTCCCTGCTCCATGTTTCCCCGACAGTACTGACATGCAGAAATTTAAAACTAATGTAAACAGACATCTCGCTGCGCAATTAAGGTTGACCCTCCCCCCAACCTTTTCCCTTTTCTTTCTTCTCAATAGCCGTTTACGTCCACAGTGGCGGCCTGCCATGTTTGGGGTCAACTATGTTAAAAAAAAACGAGTAGCTTCTTTAGCCATGTCGAACCCCAACAACATCTCAGGAAGAGGCCAGACTACAGCCTTGGACCAGACGGCTAGAGAATGCCCCTGCCCCCTTCTTACTGACAGAAATCCCTCTATTCTGAGGCTCTCTGTCCCGGTTTAGAAACATCCTGCCTCTAGTGGAAAACACTAAACTGCCTGAGAACAGGACTGGAGCGATCAAAATTTGCTATGACTAGATGGGTTACAAAATTTGCTATGACTAGATGGGTTACAAAATTTGCTATGACTAAATGGGTTACAAAATTTGCTATGACTAGATGGGTTACAAAATTTGCTATGACTAGATGGGTTACAAAATTTGCTATGACTAGATGGGTTACAAAATTTGCTATGACTAGATGGGTTACAATGTTTGCTATGACTAAATGGGTTACAAAATTTGCTATGACTAAATGGGTTACAACATTTGCTATGACTAGATGGGTTACAAAATTTGCTATGACTAGATGGGTTACAAAATTTGCTATGACTAGATGGGTTACAAAATTTGCTATGACTAGTTGGTTACAAAATTTGCTATGACTAGATGGGTTACAAAATTTGCTATGACTAAATGGGTTACAAAGTTTGCTATGACTAGATGGGTTACAAAATGTGCTATGACTAGATGGGTTACAAAATTTGCTATGACTATGTGGGTTACAAAATTTGCTATGACTAGATGGGTTACAAAATTTGCTATGACTAGATGGGTTACAAAATTTGCTATGACTATGTGGGTTACAAAATTTGCTATGACTAGATGGGTTACAAAATTTGCTATGACTAGATGGGTTACAAATTTTGCTATGACTAAATGGGTTACAAAATTTGCTATGACTAAATGGGTTACAACATTTGCTATGACTAGATGGGTTACAAAATTTGCTATGACTAGATGGGTTACAAAATTTGCTATGACTAGATGGGTTACAAAATTTGCTATGACTAGATGGGTTACAAAATTTGCTATGACTAGATGGGTTACAATATTTGCTATTACTAGATGGGTTACAACATTTGCTATGACTAGATGGGTTACAAAATTTGCTATGACTAAATGGGTGACAAAATGTGCTATGACTAGATGGGTTACAAAATGTGCTATGACTAGATGGGTTACAAAATGTGCTATGACTAGATGGGTTACAAAATTTGCTATGACTAAATGGGTTAAAAAATTTGCTATGACTAGATGGGTTACAAAATTTGCTATGACTAGATGGGTTACAAAATTTGCTATGACTAGATGGGTTACAAAATTTGCTATGACTAGATGGGTTACAAAATTTGCTATGACTAGATGGGTTACCAAATTTGCTATGACTAAATTGGTTACAAAATTTGCTGATCCAAACATTAACAAACATTCATCAGTCATGTTAGTAGAATTGAACATAATAAAAACTGTTCAGGTTATCCAGATTAGGATGTTCGATTTCACCGATACTTTATGAGCCTGCATTAAAACACTTTCTTGAAGGTGAACCCGATCGTACACAGGATTCATTCGAAAGGAGCTTGCCCCAAGTTAAACACTTCGCATGTGACAACGATGTGACAGTGCATATCAAAAGCATTGCAGTGATTAGAGTCGTCGACTTGGAAATAATATATCAGACGGAAATATCACCACACCAAATCTGTTTTATAACTGTGGATAGACCAATAATTAATTCCCTTTATATCCACAGTCGGACTTTGCAAATTCCGTAGTGTCTGGTTTGGTCTAGATGTTGAATTTCCGAAAAACATATTGAAGCTGTTGAAAGGGATCGCACCGACGACTGGAAATGAAATGCATCATTCATTAAAGTGTAACACACACATCTAAATACTTCTCGTCTGTCATTCTAATTAAAGTTGTTTCAAGTTCTTGTTGTTGACAAGCCTCCAAATGTACATCGAAAGATCTTTTATCTCCATCCATTTGAGGGAACCCTTACATTCCTCAACTTGTTTGTGGCAATTGTACTCCGTTGCGTGTCCCCATGCGTACTAGGCGTTAGGGTTGGGGTTTAGAGTTAGGTTTAGGGTGGTGATGAAGTCGATGTGGTGCAAGTAATTTTACGATGATTAACTCTGAAACAGGATTCTCGGCCTTTTGGTCGAGGTCAAAGTGTAGTATCTGTTCCGATGGATACTGCACCCCATAGACTGGTATTGTCTTGACCTTCGGGGCTTGATTTACGCCGGTCTATGGGTTAGTCCTGTGCAGTTCTAGGAGGTCCACCCTCCCAGACTTTTCCTTCTCACCCTTTGAGAAGGGGTTAGTTTATTGCTAATTGCCTGAGGCGCCCCTACCGGGCAATTTTTAATGGCCAGAGTGCTCACCTTCTCGGGCGCTGGTTTATCAAATCCCACTTTCCAGACCTTGTGTCACATCTTACCACTGTGGGAGGTAGATAAATAACATCTCAGCCTTTTGGTCGAGATCAAAGTGTAGTATCTGTTCTGATGGATACTGCACCCCATAGACTGGTATTGATTTATGCCGGTCTATGGGTTAGTCCTGTGCGGTTCTAGGAGGTCTACCCCTCCCAGGCTTTCCCTCCCCTCTTTGGGCAGGAGTAAGTTTATTGCTTACTGCCTGAGACGCCCCTACCGACGAATGCCGACGAGGCTGCCCAGGCAATTTTTAATGGCCAGAGTGCTCACTTCTCGGACGCTGGCTTTTCAAGCCCCATTTTCCCGACCCTTGTGGGAGTAAGATAAAACTGGCCTTGTGCCTAACTCCTGGAGAGGAGTAAATAAAAACTCTGAAACAGGATTCGAACATGAGGATTGAGAAAATATATGGTTCGGGGGATCAAGTCATTTAGTGAAAGGGGTAAATTTGTTCCATAAAAGAAAATCGATCCGGTCGTGCGAGGCTTCAAGACAACAAATAAACCTGCTTCACATGTTGCGAAAAGATGCAGCGATTTTATTTCAGCAAGGCAGACATCATTGACGTGGGGATATGGCATAAAGATTTCTAAAAACCATGTGGAAAAAAGTGTCAATCCAGGCAAAAAATTGCTATAATATACATCCTTTGACAGGCCTCAAACGTGAAGAATAATCAAAGTTTATAGCAGCGTTTTGTAATACTTGTTTAATTATACAATTAAATATATTTATCTTTGCAAGAAAGTCCAAACTTAGCAGAGAGAAAAAGTCTGGCTGTAACTTAATACACATCGTGTACTGAAGAATGCAAAGTGTAGCAGTTACCTCCTCCTTTCAAACATAACTGCACCGGTTGGCCGTTAGGTGTCGCTTTTTCACTGAAAAGCGACACTAGAGTTATTTGCCCTTCTGATTATAAAAACCGGTTTAAACGGAAAATCACTCTCTTCTTTATTCAATTGGCCTCGCAGAACGACGCTAAGACACCAGCACTCTGTCAACATGTGTTCAAAAACGGTAAGAAGTCTCAACTCATTTTCTTTGTATACGGCTTTCAAGGACTTTCCCACACCGGACTCATTTCTTCACATACGCATTTCAAGAACTGTTTTCCATCGACACACATAGATACACCGCACACTTCATCATCCCACATTACACACACGTTCAATAAACCTTATTTGAACTACCTCCTTTTGTTTGTTAATTATTAATCTGTCTTTGCATGCAACATTGCTTGATTTAACGAACACGCTTATAGTCGGGAACACGACTCGATCCTAACAAAAGTAGGTGAACGATAAATATTTACTTACCACAGTACTCACACAAGAAATAAGCTGTTCCCAGTTGAATAGGAAATTATATAAATAATAAAGACATAGTTTAGACATAATAGCTTCAAACCAAAACCTTCATAAATTTGTTGCACCATCCAATTAAGCTAAGCACTCATGTGTGTTTCCAGAAATTGCTTTTATTTCCTGTTTAAAACATTCTTATATTTCATCCAGATTACCTGCTTCTCCCAAATAAGACACCCCTGACATTTTACGCACTATTAATTGTCTGTAGAAGTTCTTGAAATCCCGGCCGACTAATTATTAAATTAATCTAGTTCTTTCTAATGTATCAATATTACTAGACGAGGCAGCCAGTCTTAATGATTTCTTTCACTATCTTTAAACATAAACATATACCCGGTCAA